>JAHUYU010000123.1:0-36353 GCA_030439765.1 Tripidium arundinaceum
TCCTAGAGTGCTTCTTCATGGGTTTGGGGCCCAGATTCATCAGGTGAGTGGGCCTTCTCTTTATTTGTTTGTGTAGAGTCTGCTTTTATGCTTTCCTGCTTGCGCACTTTGACTCTATTTCCACGTATTTCATGTATGTGTCCTGCAAAATAGTGATCTTCCAATACATGTGGAAATACGTTGATATAAATAACATATGTGCGTAAGTTATGCTAGTTCTCCTATTTTTGTATCTTATTTGGAGGCTAGATTTAGTCAACAAGGACCACCAACAAGATCCCCCAAGCTTAACCTACAATAGTCACACAAACTTAAGCACGGCAAAACCTAAGGCAAACATAGGATAAAGGAATTAGGATAAAAGATCTAGCCAAGGACTCAATCATAGTCATGGAAGATGAAGTGCCATGGGTTGATCTCTCTAAGGTTTCTAGACAACAAATCTGACCCTATTTGTTTCGGTGGACTGTCTTTGATCTCTCCATAGACTGTCTGTTTGTCAGTGGTGAAACCAAGTTGACTGGTCAACATGGTGGAGTTCACGAGGACACGACAGACTATCCACCATGTTGGATGGACATCCATGAGGACACCATAATCTCTGTAGCATGCAAATATTGTGTTGTCCATCTCATACACCTGTTAGTTAGAAGAAGGCCTCAAACCACCAATTTTGCCACCTACTTCGGCGTCATCAACTATGCCTTCACTAACATATCGGCGTGGGGCTTCGCCATCGACTTTGTGAATCAACAACACTGCTTTTGCCAACATTTCGGCAAGGAGCTTTGCCACCGACTTAGACGTCATTGACTACGCCTTCGCTAACATTTCAACAAGGGGCTTCGCCAATGACATTGGCGTCATCGATAACACCTTCATCAACATTTCAGCGAGAGGCTTCACAATCAACTTCAGCTTCATTGACAATGTGTTCGCCAACGTCCTAGAGGGGCTTCAACTTCAATATCATAGGCTACGCCTTTGTCAACATTTCAACAAGGGGCTTAATTTGCCATCAGCTTTGGTGTAATCGACACCACCTTCTCCACCAATTTAGAGGGGGGGGTCACAATTGGCATCTTCAACTTTGCCTTTGCCAACATTTTGGAGTGGAGGGATCACCATCGGCATCTTTGACTTCACCTTTGCCGTCAGTTTGGAGCGGGGGGTCACCATCGACATCTTCGACTTTGTCTTCACCATCAACTAGAGTGGGAGATCTCCGTCTATGACATCTATGACATCAACCATGCCTACATCGTTAACTTCAAGCATGCGGAAGAATTCTCACAAGCACCCGCCAAGAGGGGCTGGCGAGGAGCGCATTGGACAAGCAATCTGCCCGAAGATGAAAGCCTTGCCTGGCGCCCATGAGTGAAAGCTTGAAGATGTATCGTGATCATCTACAACAAACTCACCTACTTCGACTACATCAATGTCTTCGATGAAGGCTCAATCATGAAAAGAAGGTATCAAGGGCTCAAGGTCATATGAAGGAGCAACCTACCAAAGACAGGGTCACGAAGGTTTGAGCGAAGGTTGCCACTGAAGGCTAGATGAAGACTAGCTAAAGATAAAATCATCCCTACACTATCTCTGTATAGACGAGAGTCATGTGCCGAGTCTGAGTTGTAATTGGGCCACACTTAGTTTTATTCAGCTATTGGGTCTTGCGCTTCTAAGCAAAACTGAATAGCTGAGGGGCTATTGTTGGGGGTGTATCATATGCAAGAAACCCCATTGGTGTGTTTGGGGGCCCAATTACATAGCCTAGGGGCTTGTGAGATAATGTTTAGGGCCCATTTGTAGCCCATAGAGACTCTTTTGTAAATGCAAGCCCCACTTGGGGGACAATGAAAACCTCCCCTCCTACCTGCCGTATAAAAGGGGAGATTGGAAAGGTGGAGGGCTCTTGGTCTCTCACTCATTTTGCTCTCCCCCTTTCTCTCCCTCCCACCTCTCTCATGTTCGGTCATAGACCAACAGATTGGACGACAGGAGGTTGATGGAGAACCGCATCCTTGATACTGTCCTTCTGTGTTAGCCCAATCATTTTGATGGATAGTTGTTAACCCAAGTTTAGTTGGTTTTTCATTGATCCTACTAGGTCCGAGGTTAGTCCTTTCCTTGTTCAGGTCCACACGGGCCTTTGGTTTACTCTTGTCTATAAACACATGGCCTCTAGAGTTAGTTGAGGTGATTCTAAACATATAAGAGCAGTTGACCTTAGAAGATCTTTTGATAGAACCTTTTTGACCAGATAGCCTCTCCATTAGGCTCAAGCTAAAATTTACACTATAAGATGGTTTTTCTCTGTGAATAGCTGTCCTCTGAACTATCTTACACAAAGCACGCCTGACACCGTTAGATGATGATATTACTATGAAATAACCTTTCTCAATAGGTGGCTTGAGCTTGATAGTGCAGGGAGATTCTACTGTCTGAATAGTTGTCATATGAAGTTAACGATGTAGGCATGGTTGATGTCATAGATGTCATAGACGGAGATCTCCCACTCTAGTTGATGGTGAAGACAAAGTCGAAGATGTCGATGGTGACCCCCCGCTCCAAACTGACGGCAAAGGTGAAGTCAAAGATGCCGATGGTGATCCCTCCACTCCAAAATGTTGGCAAAGGCAAAGTTGAAGATGCCAATTGTGACCCCCCCCTCTAAATTGGTGGAGAAGGTGGTGTCGATTACACCAAAGCTGATGGCAAATTAAGCCCCTTGTTGAAATGTTGACAAAGGCGTAGCCTATGATATTGAAGTTGAAGCCCCTCTAGGACGTTGGCGAACACATTGTCAATGAAGCTGAAGTTGATTGTGAAGCCTCTCGCTGAAATGTTGATGAAGGTGTTATCGATGACGCCAATGTCATTGGCGAAGCCCCTGTTGAAATGTTAGCGAAGGCGTAGTCAATGACGTCTAAGTCGGTGGCAAAGCTCCTTGCCGAAATGTTGGCAAAGCAGTGTTGTTGATTCACAAAGTCGATGGCGAAGCCCCACGCCGATATGTTAGTGAAGGCATAGTTGATGACGCCGAAGTAGGTGGCAAAATTGGTGGTTTGAGGCCTTCTTCTAACTAACAGGTGTATGAGATGGACAACACAATATTTGCATGCTACAGAGATTATGGTGTCCTCATGGATGTCCATCCAAACATGGTGGATAGTCTGTCGTGTCCTCGTGAACTCCACCATGTTGACCAGTCAACTTGGTTTCACCACTGACAAACAGACAGTCTATGGAGAGATCAAAGACAGTCCACCGAAACAAATAGGGTCAGATTTGTTGTCTAGAAACCTTAGAGAGATCACCCATGGCACTTCATCTTCCATGACTATGATTGAGTCCTTGGCTAGATCTTTTATCCTAATTCCTTTATCCTATGTTTGCCTTAGGTTTTGCCGTGCTTAAGTTTGTGTGACTATTGTAGGTTAAGCTTGGGGGATCTTGTGTGGTCCTTGTTGACTAAATCTAGCCTCCAAATAAGATACAAAAATAGGAGAACTAGCATAACTTACGCACATATGTTATTTATATCAACGTATTTCCACATGTATTGGAAGATCACTATTTTGCAGGACACATACATGAAATACGTGGAAATAGAGTCAAAGTGCGCAAGCAGGAAAGCATAAAAGCAGACTCTACACAAACAAATAAAGAGAAGGCCCACTCACCTGATGAATCTGGGCCCCAAACCCATGAAGAAGCACTCTAGGCCCATCAAGTGATCCACCAGGCGAAGGCGGGTGACGAGGCGGGCCAGCCCAGGTGCAGCCGCACCCCTCTGCCGCTTCTCGGGCCCAGCCTTCGCAAGGTGGTGCCATAACTACAGTAGAGGGCGGTGCGCTGGGGATCTCTACTGGAATATTCCATTTGCAACCGTCCTTAGAGTAGTATAAGAGGAGGGGGAGAGCCCCCTCAACACACACACCACACTAGAGATTTCTCTCATACCACTTTTGTACTTTTATCTTTTAGTAGTATTTGGAGCTAGGCTAAGCTTTGTGAGAGGCTTGGACATCTTGGCAACACTTGGTATGAGAAACACATTTGGATCCAACATGTTCTCTATCTCTATTTATCAATATAGTTATGCTTATGAACTAGAGCAAAGTCCTTTACTTTATGCTACATGTTTAGCATATAGAATTTTATGCTTAATCATTCATACATTATATATGATTAGAAGTAGAGCTAAGTTGAGGTGGCAGTTCGTCGTTCCTTCGGTTTGCCCTTGTCCTATGCTTGTCGATCTGTAGGGTCGGAGTCCTGGGGGATACGGGTAGTTTCTCTATACACGGGCGTGGTGCTCGGGTATATGGGACCTTCGGATATGACTGTGCTCCACGATTGAGGGGTAGGCGGCAGGTGGTGACAACCCTGTTTGTCCCTTGTAATCCCCTGCATTCGGGTATTCGTGTAGGAGTTCGTAAATTGCCTCATGAGGTTGCTAGCAGACCAGTACTCGGAGGTCTTCCCGTCCATTTCATGCTTAGAGCTAGATCTTAATCATGTATTTGTATGATGTACTTGCTATTCTTTGCATAGCTGTATTAGGATATGCCTGCTCTTGTTAGGTTCATTCTTTTATTCTTTCTTCCATATTTACCCCTGAGATAGGCTCGTGTGTGTGTGTCACACTATCTTGAACTATACATGTTTACCCCTGCTATGAACTTTGGTTCATTATACAAGTATGTTATCTTGATCATATCCATACTAGAGACTTTTACACTATGCATTCCTTTGGGAAAATATAAATTAATGATGCCCTAAATACTTCCAGGTGAAATGCTACAACGGTAATTCCGTGCACTTGCGGATTTGTTCTGTAAACGTAAAGAACTACCACCAAGGCATTCTGGTGTCATTGCTTGGGATCACAATCCTGGTAGTGATGCTAAGAAATGTCAACATCCACTGTCATGTCCTTTTGTAATTGGTGGCTCCACTATTGCATGTATTATCCTCCTTTTCATTTTACCTGCTTATCATCTCAATAAATCTCATTAGTCCTCTAATTGCATGGCCATTATCACCAAAACCCACAATTAGGCTTGATTGCACTTACAGGTCTTGAACCCAAGTGCATCCTAGGAAAACATCCTTTATCACAGTCTTGGCTAGTTATTGTCTCTAATTTTATCCTACGAACACATCTTTATCGACCTACCCTGACCTAAATATGAACACATCTTTATCGACCCACCCTAACCTAAATATTTACCCTAGTGCTTATGACTCAATCTTCTTGGACCAATGTCTAAGCCCCAACCGAGGAATACTTACCGTCTCACATGACCGACCACCCTCAACTCCAAACCATCAAGAGCAAGAGCTTTACCTACATAGTCACACAAACTAAGCACGGCAAAACCTAAGGCAAACATAGGATAAAGGAATTAGGATAAAAGATCTAGCCAGGACTCAATCATAGTCATGGAAGATGAAGTGCCATGGGTTGATCTCTCTAAGGTTTCTAGACAACAAATCTGACCCTATTTGTTTCGGTGGACTGTCTTTGATCTCTCCATAGACTGTCTGTTTGTCAGTGGTGAAACCAAGTTGACTGGTCAACATGGTGGAGTTCACGAGGACACGACAGACTATCCACCATGTTTGGATGGACATCCATGAGGACACCATAATCTCTGTAGCATGCAATATTGTGTTGTCCATCTCATACACCTGTTAGTTAGAAGAAGGCCTCAAACCACCAATTTTGCCACCTACTTCGGCGTCATCAACTATGCCTTCACTAACATATCGGCGTGGGGCTTCGCCATCGACTTTGTGAATCAACAACACTGCTTTTGCCAACATTTCGGCAAGGAGCTTTGCCACCGACTTAGACGTCATTGACTACGCCTTCGCTAACATTTCAACAAGGGGCTTCGCCAATGACATTGGCGTCATCGATAACACCTTCATCAACATTTCAGCGAGAGGCTTCACAATCAACTTCAGCTTCATTGACAATGTGTTCGCCAACGTCCTAGAGGGGCTTCAACTTCAATATCATAGGCTACGCCTTTGTCAACATTTCAACAAGGGCTTAATTTGCCATCAGCTTTGGTGTAATCGACACCACCTTCTCCACCAATTTAGAGGGGGGGTCACAATTGGCATCTTCAACTTTGCCTTTGCCAACATTTTGGAGTGGAGGGATCACCATCGGCATCTTTGACTTCACCTTTGCCGTCAGTTTGGAGCGGGGGGGTCACCATCGACATCTTCGACTTTGTCTTCACCATCAACTAGAGTGGGAGATCTCCGTCTATGACATCTATGACATCAACCATGCCTACATCGTTAACTTCATATGACAACTATTCAGACAGTAGAATCTCCCTGCACTATCAAGCTCAAGCCACCTATTGAGAAAGGTTATTTCATAGTAATATCATCATCTAACGGTGTCAGGCGTGCTTTGTGTAAGATAGTTCAGAGGACAGCTATTCACAGAGAAAAACCATCTTATAGTGTAAATTTTAGCTTGAGCCTAATGGAGAGGCTATCTGGTCAAAAAGGTTCTATCAAAAGATCTTCTAAGGTCAACTGCTCTTATATGTTTAGAATCACCTCAACTAACTCTAGAGGCCATGTGTTTATAGACAAGAGTAAACCAAAGGCCCGTGTGGACCTGAACAAGGAAAGGACTAACC
Organism: Tripidium arundinaceum; assembly: GCA_030439765.1. Taxonomy (NCBI): domain Eukaryota; kingdom Viridiplantae; phylum Streptophyta; class Magnoliopsida; order Poales; family Poaceae; genus Tripidium; species Tripidium arundinaceum. The sequence continues at coordinate 6,678 of JAHUYU010000123.1, forward strand.
TCGGACCTAGTAGGATCAATGAAAAACCAACTAAACTTGGGTTAACAACTATCCATCAAAATGATTGGGCTAACACAGAAGGACAGTATCAAGGATGCGGTTCTCCATCAACCTCCTGTCGTCCAATCTGTTGGTCTATGACCGAACATGAGAGAGGTGGGAGGGAGAGAAAGGGGGAGAGCAAAATGAGTGAGAGACCAAGAGCCCTCCACCTTTCCAATCTCCCCTTTTATACGGCAGGTAGGAGGGGAGGTTTTCATTGTCCCCCAAGTGGGGCTTGCATTTACAAAAGAGTCTCTATGGGCTACAAATGGGCCCTAAACATTATCTCACAAGCCCCTAGGCTATGTAATTGGGCCCCAAACACACCAATGGGGGTTTCTTGCATATGATACACCCCCAACAATAGCCCCTCAGCTATTCAGTTTTGCTTAGAAGCGCAAGACCCAATAGCTGAATAAAACTAAGTGTGGCCCAATTACAACTCAGACTCGGCACATGACTCTCGTCTATACAGAGATAGTGTAGGGATGATTTTATCTTTAGCTAGTCTTCATCTAGCCTTCAGTGGCAACCTTCGCTCAAACCTTCGTGACCCTGTCTTTGGTAGGTTGCTCCTTCATATGACCTTGAGCCCTTGATACCTTCTTTTCATGATTGAGCCTTCATCGAAGACATTGATGTAGTCGAAGTAGGTGAGTTTGTTGTAGATGATCACGATACATCTTCAAGCTTTCACTCATGGGCGCCAGGCAAGGCTTTCATCTTCGGGCAGATTGCTTGTCCAATGCGCTCCTCGCCAGCCCCTCTTGGCGGGTGCTTGTGAGAAATTCTTCCGCATGCTTGAAGTTAACGATGTAGGCATGGTTGATGTCATAGATGTCATAGACGGAGATCTCCCACTCTAGTTGATGGTGAAGACAAAGTCGAAGATGTCGATGGTGACCCCCCGCTCCAAACTGACGGCAAAGGTGAAGTCAAAGATGCCGATGGTGATCCCCTCCACTCCAAAATGTTGGCAAAGGCAAAGTTGAAGATGCCAATTGTGACCCCCCCCTCTAAATTGGTGGAGAAGGTGGTGTCGATTACACCAAAGCTGATGGCAAATTAAGCCCCTTGTTGAAATGTTGACAAAGGCGTAGCCTATGATATTGAAGTTGAAGCCCCTCTAGGACGTTGGCGAACACATTGTCAATGAAGCTGAAGTTGATTGTGAAGCCTCTCGCTGAAATGTTGATGAAGGTGTTATCGATGACGCCAATGTCATTGGCGAAGCCCCTTGTTGAAATGTTAGCGAAGGCGTAGTCAATGACGTCTAAGTCGGTGGCAAAGCTCCTTGCCGAAATGTTGGCAAAAGCAGTGTTGTTGATTCACAAAGTCGATGGCGAAGCCCCACGCCGATATGTTAGTGAAGGCATAGTTGATGACGCCGAAGTAGGTGGCAAAATTGGTGGTTTGAGGCCTTCTTCTAACTAACAGGTGTATGAGATGGACAACACAATATTTGCATGCTACAGAGATTATGGTGTCCTCATGGATGTCCATCCAAACATGGTGGATAGTCTGTCGTGTCCTCGTGAACTCCACCATGTTGACCAGTCAACTTGGTTTCACCACTGACAAACAGACAGTCTATGGAGAGATCAAAGACAGTCCACCGAAACAAATAGGGTCAGATTGTTGTCTAGAAACCTTAGAGAGATCAACCCATGGCACTTCATCTTCCATGACTATGATTGAGTCCTTGGCTAGATCTTTTATCCTAATTCCTTTATCCTATGTTTGCCTTAGGTTTTGCCGTGCTTAAGTTTGTGTGACTATTGTAGGTTAAGCTTGGGGGATCTTGTTGGTGGTCCTTGTTGACTAAATCTAGCCTCCAAATAAGATACAAAAATAGGAGAACTAGCATAACTTACGCACATATGTTATTTATATCAACGTATTTCCACATGTATTGGAAGATCACTATTTTGCAGGACACATACATGAAATACGTGGAAATAGAGTCAAAGTGCGCAAGCAGGAAAGCATAAAAGCAGACTCTACACAAACAAATAAAGAGAAGGCCCACTCACCTGATGAATCTGGGCCCCAAACCCATGAAGAAGCACTCTAGGCCCATCAAGTGATCCACCAGGCGAAGGCGGTGACGAGGCGGGCAGCCCAGGTGCAGCCGCACCCCTCTGCCGCTTCTCGGGCCCAGCCTTCGCAAGGTGGTGCCATAACTACAGTAGAGGGCGGTGCGCTGGGGATCTCTACTGGAATATTCCATTTGCACCGTCCTTAGAGTAGTATAAGAGGAGGGGGAGAGCCCCCTCAACACACACACCACACTAGAGATTTCTCTCATACCACTTTTGTACTTTTATCTTTTAGTAGTATTTGGAGCTAGGCTAAGCTTTGTGAGAGGCTTGGACATCTTGGCAACACTTGGTATGAGAAACACATTTGGATCCAACATGTTCTCTATCTCTATTTATCAATATAGTTATGCTTATGAACTAGAGCAAAGTCTTTACTTTATGCTACATGTTTAGCATATAGAATTTTATGCTTAATCATTCATACATTATATATGATTAGAAGTAGAGCTAAGTTGAGGTGGCAGTTCGTCGTTCCTTCGGGTTTGCCCTTGTCCTATGCTTGTCGATCTGTAGGGTCGGAGTCCTGGGGGGATACGGGTAGTTTCTCTATACACGGGCGTGGTGCTCGGGTATATGGGGACCTTCGGATATGACTGTGCTCCACGATTGAGGGGTAGGCGGCAGGTGGTGACAACCCTGTTTGTCCCTTGTAATCCCCTGCATTCGGGTATTCGTGTAGGAGTTCGTAAATTGCCTCATGAGGTTGCTAGCAGACCAGTACTCGGAGGTCTTCCCGTCCATTTCATGCTTAGAGCTAGATCTTAATCATGTATTTGTATGATGTACTTGCTATTCTTTGCATAGCTGTATTAGGATATGCCTGCTCTTGTTAGGTTCATTCTTTTATTCTTTCTTCCATATTTACCCCTGAGATAGGCTCGTGTGTGTGTGTCACACTATCTTGAACTATACCATGTTTACCCCTGCTATGAACTTTGGTTCATTATACAAGTATGTTATCTTGATCATATCCATACTAGAGACTTTTACACTATGCATTCCTTTGGGAAAATATAAATTAATGATGCCCTAAATACTTCCAGGTGAAATGCTACAACGGTAATTCCGTGCACTTGCGGATTTGTTCTGTAAACGTAAAGAACTACCACCAAGGCATTTCTGGTGTCATTGCTTGGGATCACAATCCTGGTAGTGATGCTAAGAAATGTCAACATCCACTGTCATGTCCTTTTGTAATTGGTGGCTCCACTATTGCATGTATTATCCTCCTTTTCATTTTACCTGCTTATCATCTCAATAAATCTCATTAGTCCTCTAATTGCATGGCCATTATCACCAAAACCCACAATTAGGGCTTGATTGCACTTACAGGTCTTTGTGAACCCAAGTGCATCCTAGGAAAACATCCTTTATCACAAGTCTTGGCTAGTTATTGTCTCTAATTTTATCCCTACGAACACATCTTTATCGACCTACCCTGACCTAAATATGAACACATCTTTATCGACCCACCCTAACCTAAATATTTACCCTAGTGCTTATGACTCAATCTTCTTGGACCAATGTCTAAGCCCCAACCGAGGAATACTTACCGTCTCCACATGACCGACCACCCTCAACTCCAAACCATCAAGAGCAAGAGCTTTACCTACAATAGTCACACAAACTTAAGCACGGCAAAACCTAAGGCAAACATAGGATAAAGGAATTAGGATAAAAGATCTAGCCAAGGACTCAATCATAGTCATGGAAGATGAAGTGCCATGGGTTGATCTCTCTAAGGTTTCTAGACAACAAATCTGACCCTATTTGTTTCGGTGGACTGTCTTTGATCTCTCCATAGACTGTCTGTTTGTCAGTGGTGAAACCAAGTTGACTGGTCAACATGGTGGAGTTCACGAGGACACGACAGACTATCCACCATGTTTGGATGGACATCCATGAGGACACCATAATCTCTGTAGCATGCAAATATTGTGTTGTCCATCTCATACACCTGTTAGTTAGAAGAAGGCCTCAAACCACCAATTTTGCCACCTACTTCGGCGTCATCAACTATGCCTTCACTAACATATCGGCGTGGGGCTTCGCCATCGACTTTGTGAATCAACAACACTGCTTTTGCCAACATTTCGGCAAGGAGCTTTGCCACCGACTTAGACGTCATTGACTACGCCTTCGCTAACATTTCAACAAGGGGCTTCGCCAATGACATTGGCGTCATCGATAACACCTTCATCAACATTTCAGCGAGAGGCTTCACAATCAACTTCAGCTTCATTGACAATGTGTTCGCCAACGTCCTAGAGGGGCTTCAACTTCAATATCATAGGCTACGCCTTTGTCAACATTTCAACAAGGGGCTTAATTTGCCATCAGCTTTGGTGTAATCGACACCACCTTCTCCACCAATTTAGAGGGGGGGTCACAATTGGCATCTTCAACTTTGCCTTTGCCAACATTTTGGAGTGGAGGGATCACCATCGGCATCTTTGACTTCACCTTTGCCGTCAGTTTGGAGCGGGGGGTCACCATCGACATCTTCGACTTTGTCTTCACCATCAACTAGAGTGGGAGATCTCCGTCTATGACATCTATGACATCAACCATGCCTACATCGTTAACTTCAAGCATGCGGAAGAATTTCTCACAAGCACCCGCCAAGAGGGGCTGGCGAGGAGCGCATTGGACAAGCAATCTGCCCGAAGATGAAAGCCTTGCCTGGCGCCCATGAGTGAAAGCTTGAAGATGTATCGTGATCATCTACAACAAACTCACCTACTTCGACTACATCAATGTCTTCGATGAAGGCTCAATCATGAAAAGAAGGTATCAAGGGCTCAAGGTCATATGAAGGAGCAACCTACCAAAGACAGGGTCACGAAGGTTTGAGCGAAGGTTGCCACTGAAGGCTAGATGAAGACTAGCTAAAGATAAAATCATCCCTACACTATCTCTGTATAGACGAGAGTCATGTGCCGAGTCTGAGTTGTAATTGGGCCACACTTAGTTTTATTCAGCTATTGGGTCTTGCGCTTCTAAGCAAAACTGAATAGCTGAGGGGCTATTGTTGGGGGTGTATCATATGCAAGAAACCCCCATTGGTGTGTTTGGGGCCCAATTACATAGCCTAGGGGCTTGTGAGATAATGTTTAGGGCCCATTTGTAGCCCATAGAGACTCTTTTGTAAATGCAAGCCCCACTTGGGGGACAATGAAAACCTCCCCTCCTACCTGCCGTATAAAAGGGGAGATTGGAAAGGTGGAGGGCTCTTGGTCTCTCACTCATTTTGCTCTCCCCCTTTCTCTCCCTCCCACCTCTCTCATGTTCGGTCATAGACCAACAGATTGGACGACAGGAGGTTGATGGAGAACCGCATCCTTGATACTGTCCTTCTGTGTTAGCCCAATCATTTTGATGGATAGTTGTTAACCCAAGTTTAGTTGGTTTTTCATTGATCCTACTAGGTCCGAGGTTAGTCCTTTCCTTGTTCAGGTCCACACGGGCCTTTGGTTTACTCTTGTCTATAAACACATGGCCTCTAGAGTTAGTTGAGGTGATTCTAAACATATAAGAGCAGTTGACCTTAGAAGATCTTTTGATAGAACCTTTTTGACCAGATAGCCTCTCCATTAGGCTCAAGCTAAAATTTACACTATAAGATGGTTTTTCTCTGTGAATAGCTGTCCTCTGAACTATCTTACACAAAGCACGCCTGACACCGTTAGATGATGATATTACTATGAAATAACCTTTCTCAATAGGTGGCTTGAGCTTGATAGTGCAGGGAGATTCTACTGTCTGAATAGTTGGCATATGAACTAGAATATAGTTTAGGTGCTATGATCTTGACATTAGAACTTTATGCTTAATCATTTGTATATCGTTTATGAAGTAGAAGTAGATATAAGTTGAGGTGGTGGTTCATCATGCCTTCGGGTAAGCCCATGTTCTTACCTGTCGATCTGTAGGGTCGGGGACCGCGGGGGATATGGGTAGTTTCTTTATATGCGAGCGTGGTGCTCGGGTATAGGGGAGCGGGTGATTGCACTTCGTACTCCACAGTAGTAGGGTAGGCGGCAGGTGGTGACAGCCCTGTCCGTCCCTAGTACTCCCACACGTTCGGGTACGGTATAGGAGTCTAAAGCGATGCGGGGAGCTAGCAGACCAGACCTTAGGCATTCTCCTGATCCATCTCATACATAGCTCTAATTCTAATTCATAGATGTATATGCTCATCTACTGTTCATGACATAATAGATCATGCCTGCTCTTGTAGGATTATTCTTTTATTCTTATTTCTTTCTTCTTTATCCCTTGAGCTCGTGATGGTGTGTGTATCAATATGCTTAATTCCTATCATATACCGTGTACCTCCAACATTAGTTTAGTTGGTATACTAAGTTAGTAGATACATGACGGTTAATTATCAACTCCTTTAACCATTGTTTTCCTGTGGATAAATACGATCCCTGGAATACTCCTGGGTAAAAGCTACAATGATACTCTATGCGCTTGCGGATTTATCTGTGAACGTTAAAAAGTGTCATCACTAAATATGGCAATAAGACTGGTGATCTTGATAAGGAAACACAGTGCTCTCTCATTTGAGCTTCTCGTTAATATTGATAGAATGTACAAAGGAGAAGCACCGCAGCCAAATTTAGCATTTCAGACTCAATATTACTCTTCATGAGCTTGTTTCTCGTCTTTGAGTTTGTTATATAAAATCATACACTGAAGGTGTCTTCCAAATTAAGTCTCCAAAAAATAAAAGAGGACCAAGAGGAAGAGAGGCTCACAAGGAAGGAGCGTGAGGAATAGGCAGAGGACAAGGACTGATGCTGCACAAGGTTCAAAAAGGATTGTTCACTACTACATCTCCTGAATGTTCCTATATTGTCAAGTGTAGTCTAGCTATTGAGAAAGGTTATCACACACCAATATTATCATCTTACATTGTCAAGTGTGTCATGAGTCAGATAATTCATATGACAACTATTCAGACAGTAGAATCTCCCTGCACTATCAAGCTCAAGCCACCTATTGAGAAAGGTTATTTCATAGTAATATCATCATCTAACGGTGTCAGGCGTGCTTTGTGTAAGATAGTTCAGAGGACAGCTATTCACAGAGAAAAACCATCTTATAGTGTAAATTTTAGCTTGAGCCTAATGGAGAGGCTATCTGGTCAAAAAGGTTCTATCAAAAGATCTTCTAAGGTCAACTGCTCTTATATGTTTAGAATCACCTCAACTAACTCTAGAGGCCATGTGTTTATAGACAAGAGTAAACCAAAGGCCCGTGTGGACCTGAACAAGGAAAGGACTAACCTCGGACCTAGTAGGATCAATGAAAAACCAACTAAACTTGGGTTAACAACTATCCATCAAAATGATTGGGCTAACACAGAAGGACAGTATCAAGGATGCGGTTCTCCATCAACCTCCTGTCGTCCAATCTGTTGGTCTATGACCGAACATGAGAGAGGTGGGAGGGAGAGAAAGGGGGAGAGCAAAATGAGTGAGAGACCAAGAGCCCTCCACCTTTCCAATCTCCCCTTTTATACGGCAGGTAGGAGGGGAGGTTTTCATTGTCCCCCAAGTGGGGCTTGCATTTACAAAAGAGTCTCTATGGGCTACAAATGGGCCCTAAACATTATCTCACAAGCCCCTAGGCTATGTAATTGGGCCCCAAACACACCAATGGGGGTTTCTTGCATATGATACACCCCCAACAATAGCCCCTCAGCTATTCAGTTTTGCTTAGAAGCGCAAGACCCAATAGCTGAATAAAACTAAGTGTGGCCCAATTACAACTCAGACTCGGCACATGACTCTCGTCTATACAGAGATAGTGTAGGGATGATTTTATCTTTAGCTAGTCTTCATCTAGCCTTCAGTGGCAACCTTCGCTCAAACCTTCGTGACCCTGTCTTTGGTAGGTTGCTCCTTCATATGACCTTGAGCCCTTGATACCTTCTTTTCATGATTGAGCCTTCATCGAAGACATTGATGTAGTCGAAGTAGGTGAGTTTGTTGTAGATGATCACGATACATCTTCAAGCTTTCACTCATGGGCGCCAGGCAAGGCTTTCATCTTCGGGCAGATTGCTTGTCCAATGCGCTCCTCGCCAGCCCCTCTTGGCGGGTGCTTGTGAGAAATTCTTCCGCATGCTTGAAGTTAACGATGTAGGCATGGTTGATGTCATAGATGTCATAGACGGAGATCTCCCACTCTAGTTGATGGTGAAGACAAAGTCGAAGATGTCGATGGTGACCCCCCGCTCCAAACTGACGGCAAAGGTGAAGTCAAAGATGCCGATGGTGATCCCTCCACTCCAAAATGTTGGCAAAGGCAAAGTTGAAGATGCCAATTGTGACCCCCCCTCTAAATTGGTGGAGAAGGTGGTGTCGATTACACCAAAGCTGATGGCAAATTAAGCCCCTTGTTGAAATGTTGACAAAGGCGTAGCCTATGATATTGAAGTTGAAGCCCCTCTAGGACGTTGGCGAACACATTGTCAATGAAGCTGAAGTTGATTGTGAAGCCTCTCGCTGAAATGTTGATGAAGGTGTTATCGATGACGCCAATGTCATTGGCGAAGCCCCTTGTTGAAATGTTAGCGAAGGCGTAGTCAATGACGTCTAAGTCGGTGGCAAAGCTCCTTGCCGAAATGTTGGCAAAAGCAGTGTTGTTGATTCACAAAGTCGATGGCGAAGCCCCACGCCGATATGTTAGTGAAGGCATAGTTGATGACGCCGAAGTAGGTGGCAAAATTGGTGGTTTGAGGCCTTCTTCTAACTAACAGGTGTATGAGATGGACAACACAATATTTGCATGCTACAGAGATTATGGTGTCCTCATGGATGTCCATCCAAACATGGTGGATAGTCTGTCGTGTCCTCGTGAACTCCACCATGTTGACCAGTCAACTTGGTTTCACCACTGACAAACAGACAGTCTATGGAGAGATCAAAGACAGTCCACCGAAACAAATAGGGTCAGATTTGTTGTCTAGAAACCTTAGAGAGATCAACCCATGGCACTTCATCTTCCATGACTATGATTGAGTCCTTGGCTAGATCTTTTATCCTAATTCCTTTATCCTATGTTTGCCTTAGGTTTTGCCGTGCTTAAGTTTGTGTGACTATTGTAGGTAAAGCTCTTGCTCTTGATGGTTTGGAGTTGAGGGTGGTCGGTCATGTGGAGACGGTAAGTATTCCTCGGTTGGGGCTTAGACATTGGTCCAAGAAGATTGAGTCATAAGCACTAGGGTAAATATTTAGGTTAGGGTGGGTCGATAAAGATGTGTTCATATTTAGGTCAGGGTAGGTCGATAAAGATGTGTTCGTAGGGATAAAATTAGAGACAATAACTAGCCAAGACTTGTGATAAAGGATGTTTTCCTAGGATGCACTTGGGTTCAAGACCTGTAAGTGCAATCAAGCCCTAATTGTGGGTTTTGGTGATAATGGCCATGCAATTAGAGGACTAATGAGATTTATTGAGATGATAAGCAGGTAAAATGAAAAGGAGGATAATACATGCAATAGTGGAGCCACCAATTACAAAAGGACATGACAGTGGATGTTGACATTTCTTAGCATCACTACCAGGATTGTGATCCCAAGCAATGACACCAGAAATGCCTTGGTGGTAGTTCTTTACGTTTACAGAACAAATCCGCAAGTGCACGGAATTACCGTTGTAGCATTTCACCTGGAAGTATTTAGGGCATCATTAATTTATATTTTCCCAAAGGAATGCATAGTGTAAAAGTCTCTAGTATGGATATGATCAAGATAACATACTTGTATAATGAACCAAAGTTCATAGCAGGGGTAAACATGGTATAGTTCAAGATAGTGTGACACACACACACGAGCCTATCTCAGGGGTAAATATGGAAGAAAGAATAAAAGAATGAACCTAACAAGAGCAGGCATATCCTAATACAGCTATGCAAAGAATAGCAAGTACATCATACAAATACATGATTAAGATCTAGCTCTAAGCATGAAATGGACGGGAAGACCTCCGAGTACTGGTCTGCTAGCAACCTCATGAGGCAATTTACGAACTCCTACACGAATACCCGAATGCAGGGGATTACAAGGGACAAACAGGGTTGTCACCACCTGCCGCCTACCCCTCAATCGTGGAGCACAGTCATATCCGAAGGTCCCCATATACCCGAGCACCACGCCCGTGTATAGAGAAACTACCCGTATCCCCCCAGGACTCCGACCCTACAGATCGACAAGCATAGGACAAGGGCAAACCCGAAGGAACGACGAACTGCCACCTCAACTTAGCTCTACTTCTAATCATATATAATGTATGAATGATTAAGCATAAAATTCTATATGCTAAACATGTAGCATAAAGTAAAGACTTTGCTCTAGTTCATAAGCATAACTATATTGATAAATAGAGATAGAGAACATGTTGGATCCAAATGTGTTTCTCATACCAAGTGTTGCCAAGATGTCCAAGCCTCTCACAAAGCTTAGCCTAGCTCCAAATACTACTAAAAGATAAAAGTACAAAAGTGGTATGAGAGAAATCTCTAGTGTGGTGTGTGTGTTGAGGGGGCTCTCCCCCTCCTCTTATACTACTCTAAGGACGGTGCAAATGGAATATTCCAGTAGAGATCCCCAGCGCACCGCCCTCTACTGTAGTTATGGCACCACCTTGCGAAGGCTGGGCCCGAGAAGCGGCAGAGGGGTGCGGCTGCACCTGGGCTGGCCCGCCTCGTCACCGCCTTCGCCTGGTGGATCACTTGATGGGCCTAGAGTGCTTCTTCATGGGTTTGGGGCCCAGATTCATCAGGTGAGTGGGCCTTCTCTTTATTTGTTTGTGTAGAGTCTGCTTTTATGCTTTCCTGCTTGCGCACTTTGACTCTAATTTTATCCCTACGAACACATCTTTATCGACCTACCCTGACCTAAATATGAACACATCTTTATCGACCCACCCTAACCTAAATATTTACCCTAGTGCTTATGACTCAATCTTCTTGGACCAATGTCTAAGCCCCAACCGAGGAATACTTACCGTCTCCACATGACCGACCACCCTCAACTCCAAACCATCAAGAGCAAGAGCTTTACCTACAATAGTCACACAAACTTAAGCACGGCAAAACCTAAGGCAAACATAGGATAAAGGAATTAGGATAAAAGATCTAGCCAAGGACTCAATCATAGTCATGGAAGATGAAGTGCCATGGGTTGATCTCTCTAAGGTTTCTAGACAACAAATCTGACCCTATTTGTTTCGGTGGACTGTCTTTGATCTCTCCATAGACTGTCTGTTTGTCAGTGGTGAAACCAAGTTGACTGGTCAACATGGTGGAGTTCACGAGGACACGACAGACTATCCACCATGTTTGGATGGACATCCATGAGGACACCATAATCTCTGTAGCATGCAAATATTGTGTTGTCCATCTCATACACCTGTTAGTTAGAAGAAGGCCTCAAACCACCAATTTTGCCACCTACTTCGGCGTCATCAACTATGCCTTCACTAACATATCGGCGTGGGGCTTCGCCATCGACTTTGTGAATCAACAACACTGCTTTTGCCAACATTTCGGCAAGGAGCTTTGCCACCGACTTAGACGTCATTGACTACGCCTTCGCTAACATTTCAACAAGGGGCTTCGCCAATGACATTGGCGTCATCGATAACACCTTCATCAACATTTCAGCGAGAGGCTTCACAATCAACTTCAGCTTCATTGACAATGTGTTCGCCAACGTCCTAGAGGGGCTTCAACTTCAATATCATAGGCTACGCCTTTGTCAACATTTCAACAAGGGGCTTAATTTGCCATCAGCTTTGGTGTAATCGACACCACCTTCTCCACCAATTTAGAGGGGGGGTCACAATTGGCATCTTCAACTTTGCCTTTGCCAACATTTTGGAGTGGAGGGATCACCATCGGCATCTTTGACTTCACCTTTGCCGTCAGTTTGGAGCGGGGGGTCACCATCGACATCTTCGACTTTGTCTTCACCATCAACTAGAGTGGGAGATCTCCGTCTATGACATCTATGACATCAACCATGCCTACATCGTTAACTTCAAGCATGCGGAAGAATTTCTCACAAGCACCCGCCAAGAGGGGCTGGCGAGGAGCGCATTGGACAAGCAATCTGCCCGAAGATGAAAGCCTTGCCTGGCGCCCATGAGTGAAAGCTTGAAGATGTATCGTGATCATCTACAACAAACTCACCTACTTCGACTACATCAATGTCTTCGATGAAGGCTCAATCATGAAAAGAAGGTATCAAGGGCTCAAGGTCATATGAAGGAGCAACCTACCAAAGACAGGGTCACGAAGGTTTGAGCGAAGGTTGCCACTGAAGGCTAGATGAAGACTAGCTAAAGATAAAATCATCCCTACACTATCTCTGTATAGACGAGAGTCATGTGCCGAGTCTGAGTTGTAATTGGGCCACACTTAGTTTTATTCAGCTATTGGGTCTTGCGCTTCTAAGCAAAACTGAATAGCTGAGGGGCTATTGTTGGGGGTGTATCATATGCAAGAAACCCCCATTGGTGTGTTTGGGGCCCAATTACATAGCCTAGGGGCTTGTGAGATAATGTTTAGGGCCCATTTGTAGCCCATAGAGACTCTTTTGTAAATGCAAGCCCCACTTGGGGGACAATGAAAACCTCCCCTCCTACCTGCCGTATAAAAGGGGAGATTGGAAAGGTGGAGGGCTCTTGGTCTCTCACTCATTTTGCTCTCCCCCTTTCTCTCCCTCCCACCTCTCTCATGTTCGGTCATAGACCAACAGATTGGACGACAGGAGGTTGATGGAGAACCGCATCCTTGATACTGTCCTTCTGTGTTAGCCCAATCATTTTGATGGATAGTTGTTAACCCAAGTTTAGTTGGTTTTTCATTGATCCTACTAGGTCCGAGGTTAGTCCTTTCCTTGTTCAGGTCCACACGGGCCTTTGGTTTACTCTTGTCTATAAACACATGGCCTCTAGAGTTAGTTGAGGTGATTCTAAACATATAAGAGCAGTTGACCTTAGAAGATCTTTTGATAGAACCTTTTTGACCAGATAGCCTCTCCATTAGGCTCAAGCTAAAATTTACACTATAAGATGGTTTTTCTCTGTGAATAGCTGTCCTCTGAACTATCTTACACAAAGCACGCCTGATACCGTTAGATGATGATATTACTATGAAATAACCTTTCTCAATAGGTGGCTTGAGCTTGATAGTGCAGGGAGATTCTACTGTCTGAATAGTTGTCATATGAATTATCTGACTCATGACACACTTGACAATGTAAGATGATACTATTGGTGTGTGATAACCTTTCTCAATAGCTAGACTACACTTGACAATATAGGAACATTCAGGAGATGTAGTAGTGAACAATCCTTTTTGAACCTTGTGCAGCATCAGTCCTTGTCCTCTGCCTATTCCTCACGCTCCTTCCTTGTGAGCCTCTCTTCCTCTTGGTCCTCTTTTATTTTTTGGAGACTTAATTTGGAAGACACCTTCAGTGTATGATTTTATATAACAAACTCAAAGACGAGAAACAAGCTCATGAAGAGTAATATTGAGTCTGAAATGCTAAATTTGGCTGCGGTGCTTCTCCTTTGTACATTCTATCAATATTAACGAGAAGCTCAAATGAGAGAGCACTGTGTTTCCTTATCAAGATCACCAGTCTTATTGCCATATTTAGTGATGACACTTTTTAACGTTCACAGATAAATCCGCAAGCGCATAGAGTATCATTGTAGCTTTTACCCAGGAGTATTCCAGGGATCGTATTTATCCACAGGAAAACAATGGTTAAAGGAGTTGATAATTAACCGTCATGTATCTACTAACTTAGTATACCAACTAAACTAATGTTGGAGGTACACGGTATATGATAGGAATTAAGCATATTGATACACACACCATCACGAGCTCAAGGGATAAAGAAGAAAGAAATAAGAATAAAAGAATAATCCTACAAGAGCAGGCATGATCTATTATGTCATGAACAGTAGATGAGCATATACATCTATGAATTAGAATTAGAGCTATGTATGAGATGGATCAGGAGAATGCCTAAGGTCTGGTCTGCTAGCTCCCCGCATCGCTTTAGACTCCTATACCGTACCCGAACGTGTGGGAGTACTAGGGACGGACAGGGCTGTCACCACCTGCCGCCTACCCTACTACTGTGGAGTACGAAGTGCAATCACCCGCTCCCCTATACCCGAGCACCACGCTCGCATATAAAGAAACTACCCATATCCCCCGCGGTCCCCGACCCTACAGATCGACAGGTAAGAACATGGGCTTACCCGAAGGCATGATGAACCACCACCTCAACTTATATCTACTTCTACTTCATAAACGATATACAAATGATTAAGCATAAAGTTCTAATGTCAAGATCATAGCACCTAAACTATATTCTAGTTCATATGCTAAGAACATAACAAGAGAAACTATACTCTAGTTCATAATCATAATTATAAATGAAATAGAACAAAACTCTAGAGAAAACATAAATATTATTCATACTGATGTCTTCTCCAAGGAGTCAAGCCCTCCAAGGTAGCTTTGCCTAGCTCTACTACATAATGATAATCTAAAATAGAGAGCTCTAAGATATACAAGTGTTGCTTGGCGGTGTATGATCGATGAGAGGGGAGAGGTCCTCCTTTTATAGGTGGAGAAGAGGGGGCTAATTGGAAGATGCATTCTCCCCTCATGGAAGGTAGCAAACCGCCCTCAAACCGTCTTGAAGATGCAATGAACCTGGCTGATCACCTGCATAACCGCCTTTGCAATGTCGGTGAGAGGTGGCCCACCAAAGATGGGCCCGAGACGCGCCACCACGGGTGCGGCCGCACCAGGGGGTCAGCCGCACCCTAGAGGTGTCATTTTGGCCCAATCTTTGTTCTATAGGCTTCTAGGACTGCATGGGCCACTCCTGCAAAGTTTGGCCCTATTTGGAGCAAGTTTGCTTTGCGTTTTGGGCCTTTTTCTCCCCGTGACAGGGCCCTGATTTGCCTGGTAGGTGGGCCTTCTCCCCCTGGGCTCATGCCGGGTGATATTACGCCTTGTCTTTTGTGTATTTTGGGTGCGTTTTCCTTGTTATTCTGTCATGTCCTCCTGTAAATGGTAAAGCACCAAAACTCATGGAAATCGTTAGTTCTAAAGCCCTATATCTAAGTTTGGTGTTTAATTTGAAGGATTTTATGCAGGAAATGGCGGTTAAATTTAGACGTTAAGGACCGCCAACATTTAGCCTACTCAAATTAAGTTCCACTATTGACTGTCAGATAAAACTGTGTAGTGGCCCACTTCTTGCAGCTACTAATTGAGTAATGTTTCTCTTGTTCGATCCCTTTGCTATGGATAGAAGAAAAACAATGTGATTTCTACATCAAATAAGGTGCAGCACATGGGAGATTGGACATGCTTCCATCATTGAAAAGATGAAGCTAAAATTCATGACCGGTCTTTAAAATTGGTTGGGGTATCATCTAGATGTATGTACTTACAAAAAATTATTTCTGGGTCCCTAAATTTGGTTTTAAGTGTTATCTAAGTCCAAACGGGTTTTGACCCACCCTCTGCCGACATGGCATGTTGACTGTGCGTTGACGTAGACCTAATATGTGGCTCTTGTTCATGTACAGGTCTTAACACACCCCCTATGCTGATGTGGCATGTCGACAGTGTGTTGATATCAGATCCATCCCTATTCTCTTCTCCTCTCTCTCTCTCTCTTCAATTGAAACGCAAAATGGTGTGTTCATTCATGATACTGTACCAGGTAAACTGAATCGTCCATCCAGTTGATTCGAGAAATCACGATCAACTAATTTCCTAAAAAATGCAGCAATCTTTTTGTTACTCTGTCTAGTAGTCATACCAGCTAGATAAGAAACAAGTCTAGGACCTAGGCTACTAGCATGCAGTACCACTAGCAAAATATAATGAACAATATTTAATTCATGAATGCATAAGCAACGACTATTTACAAAGGTTTGATATATGTAGAGTACATAGTAGTAATTCATGGAGTTTCATTTAGCAAAGAAATTTACTGGGCATCAGCACAATCATAGAAAATGCACATACATAATTACAAAAACAAATTAGATATTTAACTCTACTAGCAAACTTGTCCATATGTTGCAACGGGAGAAATCCGTGTCCATCTGATCACAAAAATGTTTGTGCATGGTCGCCACCGAATGCTAGCTAATGGCGGACCCATATATTAGGCGTTTTGGAGCCTTTAGAAGCGCCGAAAGAAGAAACATTACCTTCATCCTATGCCTTGAGCTAGAGGCCTAGAGCGGTACTTCAGAAACCAGAGCCAAGCGGACGGTGTGCACTCCTAGTGCCTGATCGGAGGTACTAGAAAGTAGTAGTGTTCTATTTTTTAAGAGAATTAACATGATAAATTAAACAAATGTTTGAAGCTTCTTTTATTTGAAGTGCAATTAATTAGTTGTTTGGACGCACTTTTGTCATGTGGCCTCTAGAATATTTATGTAAACCAAGTTTTCGCTTAGTTTCAAATCATATTTACTAGGCTAGGATTGTGTTTGAGGACTTATAGCAAACATACCCGTGCGTTGCAACGGGGATAATGTTTCTTCTTTCGGCGCTTCTAAAGGCTCCAAAACGCCTAATATATGGGTCCGCCATTAGCTAGCATTCGGTGGCGACCATGCACAAACATTTTTGTGATCAGATGGACACGGATTTCTCCCGTTGCAACATATGGACAAGTTTGCTAGTAGAGTTAAATATCTAATTTGTTTTTGTAATTATGTATGTGCATTTTCTATGATTGTGCTGATGCCCAGTAAATTTCTTTGCTAAATGAAACTCCATGAATTACTACTATGTACTCTACATATATCAAACCTTTGTAAATAGTCGTTGCTTATGCATTCATGAATTAAATATTGTTCATTATATTTTGCTAGTGGTACTGCATGCTAGTAGCCTAGGTCCTAGACTTGTTTCTTATCTAGCTGGTATGACTACTAGACAGAGTAACAAAAAGATTGCTGCATTTTTTAGGAAATTAGTTGATCGTGATTTCTCGAATCAACTGGATGGACGATTCAGTTTACCTGGTACAGTATCATGAATGAACACACCATTTTGCGTTTCAATTGAAGAGAGAGAGAGAGAGGAGAAGAGAATAGGGATGGATCTGATATCAACACACTGTCGACATGCCACATCAGCATAGGGGGTGTGTTAAGACCTGTACATGAACAAGAGCCACATATTAGGTCTACGTCAACGCACAGTCAACATGCCATGTCGGCAGAGGGTGGGTCAAAACCCGTTTGGACTTAGATAACACTTAAAACCAAATTTAGGGACCCAGAAATAATTTTTTGTAAGTACATACATCTAGATGATACCCCAACCAATTTTAAAGACCGGTCATGAATTTTAGCTTCATCTTTTCAATGATGGAAGCATGTCCAATCTCCCATGTGCTGCACCTTATTTGATGTAGAAATCACATTGTTTTTCTTCTATCCATAGCAAAGGGATCGAACAAAGAGAAACATTACTCAATTAGTAGCTGCAAGAAGTGGGCCACTACACAGTTTTATCTGACAGTCAATAGTGGAACTTAATTTGAGTAGGCTAAATGTTGGCGGTCCTTAACGTCTAAATTTAACCGCCATTTCCTGCATAAAATCCTTCAAATTAAACACCAAACTTAGATATAGGGCTTTAGAACTAACGATTTCCATGAGTTTTGGTGCTTTACCATTTACAGGAGGACATGACAGAATAACAAGGAAAACGCACCCAAAATACACAAAAGACAAGGCGTAATATCACCCGGCATGAGCCCAGGGGGAGAAGGCCCACCTACCAGGCAAATCAGGGCCCTGTCACGGGGAGAAAAAGGCCCAAAACGCAAAGCAAACTTGCTCCAAATAGGGCCAAACTTTGCAGGAGTGGCCCATGCAGTCCTAGAAGCCTATAGAACAAAGATTGGGCCAAAATGACACCTCTAGGGTGCGGCTGACCCCCTGGTGCGGCCGCACCCGTGGTGGCGCGTCTCGGGCCCATCTTTGGTGGGCCACCTCTCACCGACATTGCAAAGGCGGTTATGCAGGTGATCAGCCAGGTTCATTGCATCTTCAAGACGGTTTGAGGGCGGTTTGCTACCTTCCATGAGGGGAGAATGCATCTTCCAATTAGCCCCCTCTTCTCCACCTATAAAAGGAGGACCTCTCCCCTCTCATCGATCATACACCGCCAAGCAACACTTGTATATCTTAGAGCTCTCTATTTTAGATTATCATTATGTAGTAGAGCTAGGCAAAGCTACCTTGGAGGGCTTGACTCCTTGGAGAAGACATCAGTATGAATAATATTTATGTTTTCTCTAGAGTTTTGTTCTATTTCATTTATAATTATGATTATGAACTAGAGTATAGTTTCTCTTGTTATGTTCTTAGCATATGAACTAGAATATAGTTTAGGTGCTATGATCTTGACATTAGAACTTTATGCTTAATCATTTGTATATCGTTTATGAAGTAGAAGTAGATATAAGTTGAGGTGGTGGTTCATCATGCCTTCGGGTAAGCCCATGTTCTTACCTGTCGATCTGTAGGGTCGGGGACCGCGGGGGATATGGGTAGTTTCTTTATATGCGAGCGTGGTGCTCGGGTATAGGGGAGCGGGTGATTGCACTTCGTACTCCACAGTAGTAGGGTAGGCGGCAGGTGGTGACAGCCCTGTCCGTCCCTAGTACTCCCACACGTTCGGGTACGGTATAGGAGTCTAAAGCGATGCGGGGAGCTAGCAGACCAGACCTTAGGCATTCTCCTGATCCATCTCATACATAGCTCTAATTCTAATTCATAGATGTATATGCTCATCTACTGTTCATGACATAATAGATCATGCCTGCTCTTGTAGGATTATTCTTTTATTCTTATTTCTTTCTTCTTTATCCCTTGAGCTCGTGATGGTGTGTGTATCAATATGCTTAATTCCTATCATATACCGTGTACCTCCAACATTAGTTTAGTTGGTATACTAAGTTAGTAGATACATGACGGTTAATTATCAACTCCTTTAACCATTGTTTTCCTGTGGATAAATACGATCCCTGGAATACTCCTGGGTAAAAGCTACAATGATACTCTATGCGCTTGCGGATTTATCTGTGAACGTTAAAAAGTGTCATCACTAAATATGGCAATAAGACTGGTGATCTTGATAAGGAAACACAGTGCTCTCTCATTTGAGCTTCTCGTTAATATTGATAGAATGTACAAAGGAGAAGCACCGCAGCCAAATTTAGCATTTCAGACTCAATATTACTCTTCATGAGCTTGTTTCTCGTCTTTGAGTTTGTTATATAAAATCATACACTGAAGGTGTCTTCCAAATTAAGTCTCCAAAAAATAAAAGAGGACCAAGAGGAAGAGAGGCTCACAAGGAAGGAGCGTGAGGAATAGGCAGAGGACAAGGACTGATGCTGCACAAGGTTCAAAAAGGATTGTTCACTACTACATCTCCTGAATGTTCCTATATTGTCAAGTGTAGTCTAGCTATTGAGAAAGGTTATCACACACCAATAGTATCATCTTACATTGTCAAGTGTGTCATGAGTCAGATAATTCATATGACAACTATTCAGACAGTAGAATCTCCCTGCACTATCAAGCTCAAGCCACCTATTGAGAAAGGTTATTTCATAGTAATATCATCATCTAACGGTATCAGGCGTGCTTTGTGTAAGATAGTTCAGAGGACAGCTATTCACAGAGAAAAACCATCTTATAGTGTAAATTTTAGCTTGAGCCTAATGGAGAGGCTATCTGGTCAAAAAGGTTCTATCAAAAGATCTTCTAAGGTCAACTGCTCTTATATGTTTAGAATCACCTCAACTAACTCTAGAGGCCATGTGTTTATAGACAAGAGTAAACCAAAGGCCCGTGTGGACCTGAACAAGGAAAGGACTAACCTCGGACCTAGTAGGATCAATGAAAAACCAACTAAACTTGGGTTAACAACTATCCATCAAAATGATTGGGCTAACACAGAAGGACAGTATCAAGGATGCGGTTCTCCATCAACCTCCTGTCGTCCAATCTGTTGGTCTATGACCGAACATGAGAGAGGTGGGAGGGAGAGAAAGGGGGAGAGCAAAATGAGTGAGAGACCAAGAGCCCTCCACCTTTCCAATCTCCCCTTTTATACGGCAGGTAGGAGGGGAGGTTTTCATTGTCCCCCAAGTGGGGCTTGCATTTACAAAAGAGTCTCTATGGGCTACAAATGGGCCCTAAACATTATCTCACAAGCCCCTAGGCTATGTAATTGGGCCCCAAACACACCAATGGGGGTTTCTTGCATATGATACACCCCCAACAATAGCCCCTCAGCTATTCAGTTTTGCTTAGAAGCGCAAGACCCAATAGCTGAATAAAACTAAGTGTGGCCCAATTACAACTCAGACTCGGCACATGACTCTCGTCTATACAGAGATAGTGTAGGGATGATTTTATCTTTAGCTAGTCTTCATCTAGCCTTCAGTGGCAACCTTCGCTCAAACCTTCGTGACCCTGTCTTTGGTAGGTTGCTCCTTCATATGACCTTGAGCCCTTGATACCTTCTTTTCATGATTGAGCCTTCATCGAAGACATTGATGTAGTCGAAGTAGGTGAGTTTGTTGTAGATGATCACGATACATCTTCAAGCTTTCACTCATGGGCGCCAGGCAAGGCTTTCATCTTCG
This sequence comes from Tripidium arundinaceum, assembly GCA_030439765.1. Lineage (NCBI taxonomy): Eukaryota > Viridiplantae > Streptophyta > Magnoliopsida > Poales > Poaceae > Tripidium > Tripidium arundinaceum. The sequence continues at coordinate 27,571 of JAHUYU010000123.1, forward strand.
GGCAGATTGCTTGTCCAATGCGCTCCTCGCCAGCCCCTCTTGGCGGGTGCTTGTGAGAAATTCTTCCGCATGCTTGAAGTTAACGATGTAGGCATGGTTGATGTCATAGATGTCATAGACGGAGATCTCCCACTCTAGTTGATGGTGAAGACAAAGTCGAAGATGTCGATGGTGACCCCCCCGCTCCAAACTGACGGCAAAGGTGAAGTCAAAGATGCCGATGGTGATCCCTCCACTCCAAAATGTTGGCAAAGGCAAAGTTGAAGATGCCAATTGTGACCCCCCCTCTAAATTGGTGGAGAAGGTGGTGTCGATTACACCAAAGCTGATGGCAAATTAAGCCCCTTGTTGAAATGTTGACAAAGGCGTAGCCTATGATATTGAAGTTGAAGCCCCTCTAGGACGTTGGCGAACACATTGTCAATGAAGCTGAAGTTGATTGTGAAGCCTCTCGCTGAAATGTTGATGAAGGTGTTATCGATGACGCCAATGTCATTGGCGAAGCCCCTTGTTGAAATGTTAGCGAAGGCGTAGTCAATGACGTCTAAGTCGGTGGCAAAGCTCCTTGCCGAAATGTTGGCAAAAGCAGTGTTGTTGATTCACAAAGTCGATGGCGAAGCCCCACGCCGATATGTTAGTGAAGGCATAGTTGATGACGCCGAAGTAGGTGGCAAAATTGGTGGTTTGAGGCCTTCTTCTAACTAACAGGTGTATGAGATGGACAACACAATATTTGCATGCTACAGAGATTATGGTGTCCTCATGGATGTCCATCCAAACATGGTGGATAGTCTGTCGTGTCCTCGTGAACTCCACCATGTTGACCAGTCAACTTGGTTTCACCACTGACAAACAGACAGTCTATGGAGAGATCAAAGACAGTCCACCGAAACAAATAGGGTCAGATTTGTTGTCTAGAAACCTTAGAGAGATCAACCCATGGCACTTCATCTTCCATGACTATGATTGAGTCCTTGGCTAGATCTTTTATCCTAATTCCTTTATCCTATGTTTGCCTTAGGTTTTGCCGTGCTTAAGTTTGTGTGACTATTGTAGGTAAAGCTCTTGCTCTTGATGGTTTGGAGTTGAGGGTGGTCGGTCATGTGGAGACGGTAAGTATTCCTCGGTTGGGGCTTAGACATTGGTCCAAGAAGATTGAGTCATAAGCACTAGGGTAAATATTTAGGTTAGGGTGGGTCGATAAAGATGTGTTCATATTTAGGTCAGGGTAGGTCGATAAAGATGTGTTCGTAGGGATAAAAATTAGAGACAATAACTAGCCAAGACTTGTGATAAAGGATGTTTTCCTAGGATGCACTTGGGTTCAAGACCTGTAAGTGCAATCAAGCCCTAATTGTGGGTTTTGGTGATAATGGCCATGCAATTAGAGGACTAATGAGATTTATTGAGATGATAAGCAGGTAAAATGAAAAGGAGGATAATACATGCAATAGTGGAGCCACCAATTACAAAAGGACATGACAGTGGATGTTGACATTTCTTAGCATCACTACCAGGATTGTGATCCCAAGCAATGACACCAGAAATGCCTTGGTGGTAGTTCTTTACGTTTACAGAACAAATCCGCAAGTGCACGGAATTACCGTTGTAGCATTTCACCTGGAAGTATTTAGGGCATCATTAATTTATATTTTCCCAAAGGAATGCATAGTGTAAAAGTCTCTAGTATGGATATGATCAAGATAACATACTTGTATAATGAACCAAAGTTCATAGCAGGGGTAAACATGGTATAGTTCAAGATAGTGTGACACACACACACGAGCCTATCTCAGGGGTAAATATGGAAGAAAGAATAAAAGAATGAACCTAACAAGAGCAGGCATATCCTAATACAGCTATGCAAAGAATAGCAAGTACATCATACAAATACATGATTAAGATCTAGCTCTAAGCATGAAATGGACGGGAAGACCTCCGAGTACTGGTCTGCTAGCAACCTCATGAGGCAATTTACGAACTCCTACACGAATACCCGAATGCAGGGGATTACAAGGGACAAACAGGGTTGTCACCACCTGCCGCCTACCCCTCAATCGTGGAGCACAGTCATATCCGAAGGTCCCCAACCGAGGAATACTTACCGTCTCCACATGACCGACCACCCTCAACTCCAAACCATCAAGAGCAAGAGCTTTACCTACAATAGTCACACAAACTTAAGCACGGCAAAACCTAAGGCAAACATAGGATAAAGGAATTAGGATAAAAGATCTAGCCAAGGACTCAATCATAGTCATGGAAGATGAAGTGCCATGGGTTGATCTCTCTAAGGTTTCTAGACAACAAATCTGACCCTATTTGTTTCGGTGGACTGTCTTTGATCTCTCCATAGACTGTCTGTTTGTCAGTGGTGAAACCAAGTTGACTGGTCAACATGGTGGAGTTCACGAGGACACGACAGACTATCCACCATGTTTGGATGGACATCCATGAGGACACCATAATCTCTGTAGCATGCAAATATTGTGTTGTCCATCTCATACACCTGTTAGTTAGAAGAAGGCCTCAAACCACCAATTTTGCCACCTACTTCGGCGTCATCAACTATGCCTTCACTAACATATCGGCGTGGGGCTTCGCCATCGACTTTGTGAATCAACAACACTGCTTTTGCCAACATTTCGGCAAGGAGCTTTGCCACCGACTTAGACGTCATTGACTACGCCTTCGCTAACATTTCAACAAGGGGCTTCGCCAATGACATTGGCGTCATCGATAACACCTTCATCAACATTTCAGCGAGAGGCTTCACAATCAACTTCAGCTTCATTGACAATGTGTTCGCCAACGTCCTAGAGGGGCTTCAACTTCAATATCATAGGCTACGCCTTTGTCAACATTTCAACAAGGGGCTTAATTTGCCATCAGCTTTGGTGTAATCGACACCACCTTCTCCACCAATTTAGAGGGGGGGTCACAATTGGCATCTTCAACTTTGCCTTTGCCAACATTTTGGAGTGGAGGGATCACCATCGGCATCTTTGACTTCACCTTTGCCGTCAGTTTGGAGCGGGGGGGTCACCATCGACATCTTCGACTTTGTCTTCACCATCAACTAGAGTGGGAGATCTCCGTCTATGACATCTATGACATCAACCATGCCTACATCGTTAACTTCAAGCATGCGGAAGAATTTCTCACAAGCACCCGCCAAGAGGGGCTGGCGAGGAGCGCATTGGACAAGCAATCTGCCCGAAGATGAAAGCCTTGCCTGGCGCCCATGAGTGAAAGCTTGAAGATGTATCGTGATCATCTACAACAAACTCACCTACTTCGACTACATCAATGTCTTCGATGAAGGCTCAATCATGAAAAGAAGGTATCAAGGGCTCAAGGTCATATGAAGGAGCAACCTACCAAAGACAGGGTCACGAAGGTTTGAGCGAAGGTTGCCACTGAAGGCTAGATGAAGACTAGCTAAAGATAAATCATCCCTACACTATCTCTGTATAGACGAGAGTCATGTGCCGAGTCTGAGTTGTAATTGGGCCACACTTAGTTTTATTCAGCTATTGGGTCTTGCGCTTCTAAGCAAAACTGAATAGCTGAGGGGCTATTGTTGGGGGTGTATCATATGCAAGAAACCCCCATTGGTGTGTTTGGGGCCCAATTACATAGCCTAGGGGCTTGTGAGATAATGTTTAGGGCCCATTTGTAGCCCATAGAGACTCTTTTGTAAATGCAAGCCCCACTTGGGGGACAATGAAAACCTCCCCTCCTACCTGCCGTATAAAAGGGGAGATTGGAAAGGTGGAGGGCTCTTGGTCTCTCACTCATTTTGCTCTCCCCCTTTCTCTCCCTCCCACCTCTCTCATGTTCGGTCATAGACCAACAGATTGGACGACAGGAGGTTGATGGAGAACCGCATCCTTGATACTGTCCTTCTGTGTTAGCCCAATCATTTTGATGGATAGTTGTTAACCCAAGTTTAGTTGGTTTTTCATTGATCCTACTAGGTCCGAGGTTAGTCCTTTCCTTGTTCAGGTCCACACGGGCCTTTGGTTTACTCTTGTCTATAAACACATGGCCTCTAGAGTTAGTTGAGGTGATTCTAAACATATAAGAGCAGTTGACCTTAGAGGCCATGTGTTTATAGACAAGAGTAAACCAAAGGCCCGTGTGGACCTGAACAAGGAAAGGACTAACCTCGGACCTAGTAGGATCAATGAAAAACCAACTAAACTTGGGTTAACAACTATCCATCAAAATGATTGGGCTAACACAGAAGGACAGTATCAAGGATGCGGTTCTCCATCAACCTCCTGTCGTCCAATCTGTTGGTCTATGACCGAACATGAGAGAGGTGGGAGGGAGAGAAAGGGGGAGAGCAAAATGAGTGAGAGACCAAGAGCCCTCCACCTTTCCAATCTCCCCTTTTATACGGCAGGTAGGAGGGGAGGTTTTCATTGTCCCCCAAGTGGGGCTTGCATTTACAAAGAGTCTCTATGGGCTACAAATGGGCCCTAAACATTATCTCACAAGCCCCTAGGCTATGTAATTGGGCCCCAAACACACCAATGGGGGTTTCTTGCATATGATACACCCCCAACAATAGCCCCTCAGCTATTCAGTTTTGCTTAGAAGCGCAAGACCCAATAGCTGAATAAAACTAAGTGTGGCCCAATTACAACTCAGACTCGGCACATGACTCTCGTCTATACAGAGATAGTGTAGGGATGATTTTATCTTTAGCTAGTCTTCATCTAGCCTTCAGTGGCAACCTTCGCTCAAACCTTCGTGACCCTGTCTTTGGTAGGTTGCTCCTTCATATGACCTTGAGCCCTTGATACCTTCTTTTCATGATTGAGCCTTCATCGAAGACATTGATGTAGTCGAAGTAGGTGAGTTTGTTGTAGATGATCACGATACATCTTCAAGCTTTCACTCATGGGCGCCAGGCAAGGCTTTCATCTTCGGGCAGATTGCTTGTCCAATGCGCTCCTCGCCAGCCCCTCTTGGCGGGTGCTTGTGAGAAATTCTTCCGCATGCTTGAAGTTAACGATGTAGGCATGGTTGATGTCATAGATGTCATAGACGGAGATCTCCCACTCTAGTTGATGGTGAAGACAAAGTCGAAGATGTCGATGGTGACCCCCCCGCTCCAAACTGACGGCAAAGGTGAAGTCAAAGATGCCGATGGTGATCCCTCCACTCCAAAATGTTGGCAAAGGCAAAGTTGAAGATGCCAATTGTGACCCCCCCTCTAAATTGGTGGAGAAGGTGGTGTCGATTACACCAAAGCTGATGGCAAATTAAGCCCCTTGTTGAAATGTTGACAAAGGCGTAGCCTATGATATTGAAGTTGAAGCCCCTCTAGGACGTTGGCGAACACATTGTCAATGAAGCTGAAGTTGATTGTGAAGCCTCTCGCTGAAATGTTGATGAAGGTGTTATCGATGACGCCAATGTCATTGGCGAAGCCCCTTGTTGAAATGTTAGCGAAGGCGTAGTCAATGACGTCTAAGTCGGTGGCAAAGCTCCTTGCCGAAATGTTGGCAAAAGCAGTGTTGTTGATTCACAAAGTCGATGGCGAAGCCCCACGCCGATATGTTAGTGAAGGCATAGTTGATGACGCCGAAGTAGGTGGCAAAATTGGTGGTTTGAGGCCTTCTTCTAACTAACAGGTGTATGAGATGGACAACACAATATTTGCATGCTACAGAGATTATGGTGTCCTCATGGATGTCCATCCAAACATGGTGGATAGTCTGTCGTGTCCTCGTGAACTCCACCATGTTGACCAGTCAACTTGGTTTCACCACTGACAAACAGACAGTCTATGGAGAGATCAAAGACAGTCCACCGAAACAAATAGGGTCAGATTTGTTGTCTAGAAACCTTAGAGAGATCAACCCATGGCACTTCATCTTCCATGACTATGATTGAGTCCTTGGCTAGATCTTTTATCCTAATTCCTTTATCCTATGTTTGCCTTAGGTTTTGCCGTGCTTAAGTTTGTGTGACTATTGTAGGTAAAGCTCTTGCTCTTGATGGTTTGGAGTTGAGGGTGGTCGGTCATGTGGAGACGGTAAGTATTCCTCGGTTGGGGACCTTCGGATATGACTGTGCTCCACGATTGAGGGGTAGGCGGCAGGTGGTGACAACCCTGTTTGTCCCTTGTAATCCCCTGCATTCGGGTATTCGTGTAGGAGTTCGTAAATTGCCTCATGAGGTTGCTAGCAGACCAGTACTCGGAGGTCTTCCCGTCCATTTCATGCTTAGAGCTAGATCTTAATCATGTATTTGTATGATGTACTTGCTATTCTTTGCATAGCTGTATTAGGATATGCCTGCTCTTGTTAGGTTCATTCTTTTATTCTTTCTTCCATATTTACCCCTGAGATAGGCTCGTGTGTGTGTGTCACACTATCTTGAACTACCATGTTTACCCCTGCTATGAACTTTGGTTCATTATACAAGTATGTTATCTTGATCATATCCATACTAGAGACTTTTACACTATGCATTCCTTTGGGAAAATATAAATTAATGATGCCCTAAATACTTCCAGGTGAAATGCTACAACGGTAATTCCGTGCACTTGCGGATTTGTTCTGTAAACGTAAAGAACTACCACCAAGGCATTTCTGGTGTCATTGCTTGGGATCACAATCCTGGTAGTGATGCTAAGAAATGTCAACATCCACTGTCATGTCCTTTTGTAATTGGTGGCTCCACTATTGCATGTATTATCCTCCTTTTCATTTTACCTGCTTATCATCTCAATAAATCTCATTAGTCCTCTAATTGCATGGCCATTATCACCAAAACCCACAATTAGGGCTTGATTGCACTTACAGGTCTTGAACCCAAGTGCATCCTAGGAAAACATCCTTTATCACAAGTCTTGGCTAGTTATTGTCTCTAATTTTATCCCTACGAACACATCTTTATCGACCTACCCTGACCTAAATATGAACACATCTTTATCGACCCACCCTAACCTAAATATTTACCCTAGTGCTTATGACTCAATCTTCTTGGACCAATGTCTAAGCCCCAACCGAGGAATACTTACCGTCTCCACATGACCGACCACCCTCAACTCCAAACCATCAAGAGCAAGAGCTTTACCTACAATAGTCACACAAACTTAAGCACGGCAAAACCTAAGGCAAACATAGGATAAAGGAATTAGGATAAAAGATCTAGCCAAGGACTCAATCATAGTCATGGAAGATGAAGTGCCATGGGTTGATCTCTCTAAGGTTTCTAGACAACAAATCTGACCCTATTTGTTTCGGTGGACTGTCTTTGATCTCTCCATAGACTGTCTGTTTGTCAGTGGTGAAACCAAGTTGACTGGTCAACATGGTGGAGTTCACGAGGACACGACAGACTATCCACCATGTTTGGATGGACATCCATGAGGACACCATAATCTCTGTAGCATGCAAATATTGTGTTGTCCATCTCATACACCTGTTAGTTAGAAGAAGGCCTCAAACCACCAATTTTGCCACCTACTTCGGCGTCATCAACTATGCCTTCACTAACATATCGGCGTGGGGCTTCGCCATCGACTTTGTGAATCAACAACACTGCTTTTGCCAACATTTCGGCAAGGAGCTTTGCCACCGACTTAGACGTCATTGACTACGCCTTCGCTAACATTTCAACAAGGGGCTTCGCCAATGACATTGGCGTCATCGATAACACCTTCATCAACATTTCAGCGAGAGGCTTCACAATCAACTTCAGCTTCATTGACAATGTGTTCGCCAACGTCCTAGAGGGGCTTCAACTTCAATATCATAGGCTACGCCTTTGTCAACATTTCAACAAGGGGCTTAATTTGCCATCAGCTTTGGTGTAATCGACACCACCTTCTCCACCAATTTAGAGGGGGGGTCACAATTGGCATCTTCAACTTTGCCTTTGCCAACATTTTGGAGTGGAGGGATCACCATCGGCATCTTTGACTTCACCTTTGCCGTCAGTTTGGAGCGGGGGGTCACCATCGACATCTTCGACTTTGTCTTCACCATCAACTAGAGTGGGAGATCTCCGTCTATGACATCTATGACATCAACCATGCCTACATCGTTAACTTCAAGCATGCGGAAGAATTTCTCACAAGCACCCGCCAAGAGGGGCTGGCGAGGAGCGCATTGGACAAGCAATCTGCCCGAAGATGAAAGCCTTGCCTGGCGCCCATGAGTGAAAGCTTGAAGATGTATCGTGATCATCTACAACAAACTCACCTACTTCGACTACATCAATGTCTTCGATGAAGGCTCAATCATGAAAAGAAGGTATCAAGGGCTCAAGGTCATATGAAGGAGCAACCTACCAAAGACAGGGTCACGAAGGTTTGAGCGAAGGTTGCCACTGAAGGCTAGATGAAGACTAGCTAAAGATAAAATCATCCCTACACTATCTCTGTATAGACGAGAGTCATGTGCCGAGTCTGAGTTGTAATTGGGCCACACTTAGTTTTATTCAGCTATTGGGTCTTGCGCTTCTAAGCAAAACTGAATAGCTGAGGGGCTATTGTTGGGGGTGTATCATATGCAAGAAACCCCCATTGGTGTGTTTGGGGCCCAATTACATAGCCTAGGGGCTTGTGAGATAATGTTTAGGGCCCATTTGTAGCCCATAGAGACTCTTTTGTAAATGCAAGCCCCACTTGGGGGACAATGAAAACCTCCCCTCCTACCCTGCCGTATAAAAGGAGATTGGAAAGGTGGAGGGCTCTTGGTCTCTCACTCATTTTGCTCTCCCCCTTTCTCTCCCTCCCACCTCTCTCATGTTCGGTC
>JAHUYU010001392.1:0-38542 GCA_030439765.1 Tripidium arundinaceum
CACCCAACTTGACCCACCTGAGGAGTACGCCTACAAAACAATTTAGTTCCTTGATTTAGGTCCCCAATTAGAATTAGGGCCTTGCATGTTAGTCACCAAAACCCTAGGAACCAAAATTGCCGTGTTTAGGTATATGTTGGTTCCCTTCCCAACATACTTAGCAAAGACCTCTCCTTGATTGCTGCATTTCAACACAAAGCAAGATGATAAGCTTTCATGGGGTGCATGAGTCTTGTGTTGATATGCAAACTTGTTCTTGTTTACCCAAATTGATTCCTTGGGCTTCTTGGAGACCTGCTTTTGCTGGGACACCTTCTTAGTGTGCTTAGTCTGATTAGGAGCTGGATTGGCAGCCTTCCCTTTTCTGTGGGGCGCTTGAAAGGGAAGCTTTACCTAGTTGATTTCAACAAAAGTAAAGCAACCCTTGAGACTTGCTTAGTGGCAAAATCTAGCATGGGTTGGTTATGGCATCGCCGACTAGCTCATGTTGGGATGAGGAACTTGGCCAAACTTCTAAAAGATGAACACATTCTTGGACTAACCAATGTTCATTTTGAGAAGGATAGGGTGTGTAGTGCTTTCCAAGACGGAAAGCAAGTAAGTATACCTCACCCACCAAAGAGCATCGTCTCCACCAAGCATCCATTGGAGCTCATTCATATGGATCTCTTTGGACCGGTCGCCTACATAAGTATCGGGGGTAACAAATATGGACTTGTTATTGTTGATGATTATTCCCGTTTCGCTTGGGTGTTTTTCATGTATGACAAAGGTCAAGTGCAAGAAAAAGTGAAGCTCTTCATTAGGAGGGCTCAAAGGGAGTTCGGTTTCAAATCAAGAAAGTGCGAAGTGACAATGGAACCGAATTCCGAAATGCCCATGTGGATGACTTCCTTGATGAAGAGGGCATCAAGCATGAATTCTCAATGCCATACACCCCTCAACAAAATGGTTTAGTAGAGAGGAAGAATAGGACTCTCATTGACATGGCAAGGACAATGCTTGATGAGTACAAGACGTCGGACTATTTTGGGCCGACGCCATCAACACCGCTTGCCATGCCATCAACTGCCTCTACCTACACAAGATGTTGAAGAAAACTTCATATGAGCTTCTAACCGGTACAAGCCCAAGGTGTCTTACTTTAGAGTGTTGGGTGCAAGTGTTTCATACTTAACAAGAAACCCAAATCCTCTAAGTTTGCACCTAAAGTTAATGAAGGTTTTCTTCTTGGTTATGGATCAAACGAGCATGCCTACCGTGTTTTCAACAAGACCTCCTGGAAGGTTGAGATAGCGATAGATGTGACGTTTGATGAATCTAATGGCTCTCAAGTAGAGCAAGTTGATGTAAGTGTTATAGGAAAAGAGGATCCATCTTGTGAAGCAATCAGGCAGATGGCCATTGGTGATATAAGACCACAAGAAGTTCAGGCCCCAGAAGTGGAAAATCCTCCAGAAGAAGCTGCTGGAGTCCCTGCTGCAGAACCTGCTACGGCAGTGCCACGCAGCCCTATGACAGTGCCGCAGAACGGCTGTGTCGTGAAGAGAGCGGCAGTGCCGCACTCCCCTGCTGCAGAGACTGAGCAAACACCTGCTCAAGGACAGAACCTGGCACCGATCTTTGAGCTTGATGAACTTGAAGAGCCAGCAGACCAGCAGGAGACCATTGATCATCCAAGGCTCAAGCAAACCATTCAACGGGATCATCCCGTTGATAATATCCTTGGGAGTCTTCGAAAGGGAGTAACTACTCGTTCACATTTGGCAAATTTCTATCAATTTTACACGTTTGTCTCCTCTTTGGAACCTCTCAAGGTAGAACAAGCACTTGATGATCCGGATTGGGTGATGGCCATGCAAGAAGAACTAAACAACTTCGAGAGAAATCAAGTGTCATCACTTGTGGAAAGACCCAAGAGCAATGTCATTGGAACCAAATGGGTCTTCCACAACAAGCAAGATGAAAATGGCGTGGTGACAAGAAACAAGGCAAGGTTGGTAGCTCAAGGCTTCACTCAATTTGAAGGATTAGACTTTGAAGAAACATATGCACCAGCGGCTAGACTTGAAGCAATTCGAATGCTTCTAGCCTATGCTTCCTACCATGACTTCAAGCTATATCAAATGTATGTCAAGAGTGCATTCCTTAATGGACCCATCCAAGAGCTTGTCTATGTTGAGCAACCGCCAGGCTTTGAAGATCCAAAGTACCCCAACCACGTCTTCAAACTCCATAAGGCGCTCTATGGGGTTAAGCAAGCACCAAGAGCATGGTATGAATGCCTTAAGGAATTTTTGCTCAACAAGGCTTTGACATAGGCAAAGCCGATCCTACTCTCTTTACTCACAAAGTAAATGGTGATATACTTGTGTGCCAAATATATGTCGATGACATAATATTTGGTAGCACTAATGAATCTTTTTGTGAAGAGTTTAGTAGGATCATGACTAAGAGATTTGAGATGTCCATGATGGGTGAATTGAAGTTCTTCCTCGGTTTTCAAATCAAGCAATTGAAGGAAGTGACTTTCATTTGTCAAACCAAGTACACACATGATATGCTCAAGAAGTTTGACATGGAAAATGCCAAGCCCATCAAGACTCCAATGCCAACCAATCATCTTGATCTCAATGAGGAAGGAAAAGCCGTCGACCAAAAGGTATATCGCTCCATGATCGGCTCTCTACTCTATTTGTGCGCATCTAGGCCCGATATTATGCTTAGTGTGTGCGTGTGTGCTAGATTTCAAGCTAACCCAAAAGAGTGCCATTTGATGGCCGTTAAGAGAATCTTGAGATATTTAGTACACACTCCTAACCTTGGCTTGTGGTATCCTAAGGGCTCCAAGTTCGATTTGCTTGGGTATTTGGATTCCGATTACGCCGGTTGCAAAGTAGATCGAAAATCACTTCGGGGACATGTCAATTCCTTGGACGGTCCCTAGTGTCTTGGAGTTCTAAGAAGCAAAATTGTGTAGCCCTTTCCACCACCGAGGCCAAGTATATTGCAGCCGGTGCATGTTGTGCGCAATTACTTTGGATGAGGCAAACCTTTCGTGATCTCGGATGTCACTTTACCAAAATCCCACTTTTGTGTGACAATGAAAGTGCCATAAAACTTGCAAACAATCCCGTAAGCCACTCAAGAACTAAGCACATAGACATCCAACATCACTTCTTGAGAGATCATGAGACAAAAGGAGATACTGAACTTCGCCATGTGAGCACCGAAAAGCAACTAGCCGATATCTTCACTAAGCCTCTTGACGAGTCAAGGTTTTGTGTTTTGTGTAGTGAGATAAATATACTTGACTCGCGTAACGTGGTTTGAAATGTAGCACACAATTGATTGATCAATTAGTTTGTAGGAAAAGACCTTGAAAATTTTCATATTGTGTTTCAAAATGGTTTATAAAAGAGAGGACTTGCATCTATTGGTCATAGTTTGTAATGGTTATCTATTTCTGACCAATAAATGCAAGTGTATATGTCCATATCCATATATTAAGAGTAAGTGGAGAAGTAGATTAAATCTCTCTGTTGCACAGGGCACAGCAGTGCAGCACAGCCTGCGGCAGTGCCGGGCAGCGCACGGCAGTGCCGTGTAACTGAATTCAATCTGAATTCATCCTATCCAACGGTTACTATGTGGGGCCTACTTTTTACTCTTTACCCTTCACAGGCTCGGTAGTAACTCCAACTCTATCTCTTTCTACCGCCCCTCTCTTCTCTCCCGTCGCTCTCTCCCGTGGCGACGCCGGCGCCGCTACTTTCTCCTGCCGCGCCACCCTGCTGCCGCCCCTCTCCGGTGGTGCCGCAGCGTTGCTGGAAGTTCTCCTCGCGTCCAGCAGCACCTGGAAGCCCTAGGCTGGGCTATTCTCCCTTCTCTCCCCTTCATTCAAAGGTAAAAACGTTTTTCAAACCCTAACTCTCCTCAAATCTATGGATTCGAGTTGGATTTGCTGTAGAATGTTCTATCTAGTGCTTGTATGTGCGGAGTAGGTGCTAGCGTATGGATAGAATCGAATGGATTTGGTGAATCTCGGCTCAAGCCATATTGCCCAGGGCGGCAGTACTGCGCTCGCTGCGGCAGTGCCACGCGGTGGCAGTGCCGCTCCCTGAGCGACAGTGCCATGGCAAGTGCAGATGCTTGATCTAAGCTTCACCTTAGCCATTCTATTCTACTCATACCTAACATCATTTTCTCCAAACAGTGCGGTCACTAATGCACTCTACACATGTATTTCCATAGATGTCGGAAAGCGGAGGAGATGGTGATGAGAGGAGGACCAAACAGAGGTTGGATCCCTCATGCAGGGGGAGAACCAAGCAGCCATCTCGCAGAGGAGGCAGAGGTGGAGAACCTAGCTTGGGTAACCCAAGGTAGCAAGCTCAGCAGGAGATGTTGCTTGAGATGGAGGGAAGGACAATTCACCCTGGAGCTTGCCCTCAGACTTCGTTGTCCATATATGACTTCGACATGTCTTCTCTCATTCCCTATCCTGAAAGGGTGAATGAGAGAAGGCCCGACGACACCAGGCAGAGGCAGAGGAGAAGCTATGAGGGATTGAGCCGCCCAGTCAGAGATGCAAGGCTCAACAGTGCATATGGTGTTCCCAAGGACATGGCATTGATTACAGGTTCTGGAATGAATTTTATTCTGACTTCTACCTTTTAGTCATGTACAATGCCAAGGGGACAAGGATTGTCAAGATGAAATTTGTGGATTGGGAGCACCTCAGGAGCAAAAATGACAGAGATTTCAACAGGGCAATTGCAGCTTGTGAGAAGTTTGGACTGGAGGAGATCATGAGTTTCAGGTATGACTAGAATGTGGAAGTCCTCTCTCAGTTTCATGCCACATACTATTGTAATGCCGCCGGAGATGTGATGCATTGGATGACGGAAGGCCGGCATTACAGGATAGACTTTGTGACCTTCGCCAGACTGCTTAGGTTTGACGAGGCAGATAGAGAGGCAGAGGAGATCCATGATGAGAGGATCCTAAGTGATAGAGACATATCCCACATGTATGTGGATCCTCGGTCTGCAAATGGTCTTGTGAAGGGATTGAAGCCCTTCTACTAGATCCTGAACAATCTTTTCAGGACCACCATCAACCCCAAGAGTGGAGCAGCTTCAAATCTTCATGGATATGCGAAGAACTTGTTGCAGAGGTGTGCACCAGGATGTGGGAGATTCTCTGTCTCCTGCTTCATTTGGCAGGAGCTGATTGTTGCCTCTGAGGATGCCAAGAGGGACTTGCCATACTCTCCCTATGTCATGTATATGATATAGAGAGTGACTGGCTACAGGTTTGAGAAGGACACTTCTCATGAGGCATACAGGGGTGAGAGGACTCACTCTTCAGCTCTTCGGCTAGCAGCAGCAGTTTCTTACGACAGGCCAGAGTCTTCTCGTGTTGGAGCTAGCCATGCCAAGAAGAAGAACAAGTTTACTAGGTGGTTCAGGAAGATCTTTTCTACTTGTTCTTATGCAGCCATGATAGCTTATGAGGGCTGGATGGAGATCCGTAGGCAGTGAGAGGAGCAGGGCTTACCTCCACTTCCTCCTATTCAGCCCCCGCCTCAGACTAGTGATATCTCAAGCTTTGAGAGTGACGAGGTGGCAGATGTTTCGGATGATGAGATCCTGTGAGAGGACTTGCAGCAGGAGGAGGAGGAGCAGTTTCGTCCAGGACCGTCTACACGACCGTCCACTAGAGCTTCTACTCGGGCTTCGACTCAGGGCACACGCTTCACCCGCCACTACTCATCGAGGAGGACGTGCCGTGATAGAGTCCGACGATAATGAGGACGATGACGATGATGCGGAGTGAGGTTTGTATCTCTTTCTCTTTGCTTCTTTCCTCCTTTTTTGGTGACTTGTTGCCAAAGGGGGAGAAATAGCAAAGGAAGGGGGTACAAACTCTTTTCGACGCTTGGAGGAGATCTACATGACCACATCCGCTGTTTAGAGCTATGTTTCCACTGTCGAGTAGTGTGAGCCATGAGAGTTTGAGGTTTTCAAAACTCTATTTGTGTAATAATGCTACTACTCTATTCTACTCTATGTATTTGGATATGGACATGTACTTTCTGTGAGCTTTAGGTTGGTTAATTCTGTTAGTGTGCAGTCTTTTACCTGTTTTCTGGATAAACCCTGTAAAAACACAGATTCACCAAAAGTCATGGAATTCGTTAGTTTAAACCCCTAATTCTATGTTGGTGATCATTTTATGCATTTATTCAAGTTATATTGATGGTTCATGATAGATGTTAACTACTGTCAACAAGCACTCGAAGTTTAGGTCTCACAAACCGATGAACGATGATAGTTCCATGATAGATTAATCTAAGTAAAACCCCAAAACCTAATGTGATCGGCAGTGGCTCAAATAAAGTCTTTGGGGGTGTGCATACCCCCTAGACGTGCCCCCTAATGGGCTCTAAGACGATACATGGCCCAGTGGACCAAAAGACGGTGTCACAGCACCCTGGTAGATTTTGGATACAGACTTGTTTTGACGATTCCCGTTGACTCCAGTGAAATTTTGATGTGAGACCGACGCTAGGTTATATTCTCAACTTTCCATGCATAGTAGAACGTTGAAAATGGAGTTCGTATGTGTCCTAGGAGACATTTTTAGTGAAGGTAGATCCTGGATGCTGAGGCGGACTCAAACTCGAGTTGGGCTGGGCCTCCCGCTTGACTTGGACGTCCCTGCTGGTCTTCATCACCTCCATGCCTTTCTCCAAGCACTTCATGATCCTCTCCAATGTTCCTAAGAATGACAACATCAAGGATTGCATATTATATATGGTTGGAAAGCTTATCAAGTCTACTTTCCAATATCGTTCATCATTTGGACTTCCTAACGAGTAGTCACCAATTTAGTTGAGTATGCTAGAAGATGAAACAATAGTGCAAGATTTCTCAAGAACTCATTTCATGGAGATCTTTGAGCTATCTAAACTTTAAGAACTAGAAGGCCATTTCACACTCAACTAGGAGTGTTGTTCCTAGTATAAATACCCCATTGTATCTAAGTTATCAAAGACCATTGAGAATCGAATACAACCCTATTTGTTCAGCTATGTTTTGACAAGTTTAGAGAGTAATCTCTACCCCTTGCTCTTGTGTTTTCCCTTTGCAGAATTTATAAAAGTGGTCGCGTCATCGGCACCCAATCCATGGTACATTGATTCTAGGTTGAGTAGGTAGATTCTTTGAGAGTGTGGTCAGACAAATCCTTGCTTTGGACTAGCTGTCATATAGAGACAGTGGGTCAGCTCCTTGTGCGTCTCGTCAAGTTGCACTAGTTATCCACTGCTTATAGCAAGTTAGCTTGGTTGTTTCCTTGTTTTTCTGATATGCCGCTTCGCTAGCAAGGAGTGCCACGCACGAGGCAGTGCAAAAAATAAGCAAAGGGAATTATGTCATTCTATGAAAAGCATGTGAAATCCTTTGATGTTTATAGAATAAAAA
Organism: Tripidium arundinaceum; assembly: GCA_030439765.1. Classification (NCBI taxonomy): domain Eukaryota; kingdom Viridiplantae; phylum Streptophyta; class Magnoliopsida; order Poales; family Poaceae; genus Tripidium; species Tripidium arundinaceum. The sequence continues at coordinate 7,491 of JAHUYU010001392.1, forward strand.
TCACTATATAGTCGTTCTTGTTCCACTTGCAAGGCAAGGAAAAATAAAATGTTAGTTTCATTAATACGATCCTATACGTCATAAAGATTGGGAGCGAGACTCATCAAGCGGGAGGCCGCTGCATCAAGATTTGTGGCTAGCTAGGTGCGGTGCAGTGCAAGTGCCAGTGACACATGGGACATATAGTTAGGGTTTACAATGATGTGTTCTCTATTGGGTTGGGCTGGAAGCTGTACTTGGGGTGCAATACATATTTTAGATTATTCAGATTTTTTTGTTGAACCAAGAGTAAAGACCAATTTACCCATACTTATTCGGTTACTTGCTTCTTTGGACCAAATTAGGGAAGACAAAATTCAGCTTTTGTCATCTCGTGTATTTCAGTTCAATTTTTGTTATCGGTTAATTTTGTCCACCGCATGGTTGGGCTACCAGAGTTCCATGAAAAAATATTCATGATGCGTATCTCCAGAATCTTAGGAAAATCTTTTCTTTAATATACATGGGGCAGCTTAATAGGGCTTCGCCCGACCGCGGCGTCTTTCCCAACTCTGGTGAGCTTCTCTCTCTGTCTCTCCCTCTATAAGGATCTGGTATGGCCTAGAGGAGGGTGAATAGGGCCTGTCAAAACCAACTTCACAAATTCGTTAGCAACAACCTGCGGCACTGCCGTCCCACGGCACTGCCGGCCCCCGAGCGGGACTGTCGCACACCTGACCTTCTCAAGGTCACAATTCAAATTCTGCCCAATGAAAAGTAGATCTAGAAATTACAGAGCCTTCTGCGATGTAGTAGAGTCTATCTATCCACAGGAAATACTCTTCTTCTTTGTGAGCAAGTAGATCGGAGCCAAACCATAGAAATCACCAACACACAAGACAATAAATGAAGTAACAGCACAAACACAAGAGATCAATGATTTATCCCGTGGTTCAGCTTGCCACCAAGGCTTGCCTAGTCCACGTTGTTGAGGAGAGCCACTAAGGCTTGGGTTTTCAACCCTTTCCTCGTTCTCAAGTCAAGAGAATGAACTCTTGAGATGAGGGGTGATTTCTCTAGCTTCTAGAGATGGTTACAAACCTCCCGGGGCTGCCACACAAGTTGGCAAGCTCACCGGGCGACGCTCTAGCCAGCTAGGAGCCTTGCTCCAAGAGTAACAAATGCAATCCACTGGCTTGAACGCGAATCAAGTGCTCTTGAGCTTGAAGAACAGTTGAGGCTGCTCTCTAATGAAGATTTTGAGCTTCAACTCTCAAGGAATCACAAGGATTTGCAAGGGAGAGAGTTGGAGAGCTTGAGAGCCTTCAATGGGAAGAGAGAACCTTGTCTAAAGGTTGGTGGACGTGAATGAGCTGGGTAGCCGTTGGAGGGGGTGGTGGTTTGAAGTCATACCCTCTGGATTCCAATGGCTATAAATCAAGTCACGGCAGTGCCGCTCACTTGCGGCAGTGCCACAGGGAGAGCGATAGTGCCGCACAGCCAAAGCATCAAAGAAAGAAACAAGGAATAGCTGGCTGCTATGGCTGAGGAAAGAGGATGTTTTGGTGGAAAGATTGAGCACTTAGTTGCATATTAAAGCATATAGATTTCATCCCCCTTCATAGTACGGCATTTTCTAAACTCAAATTCAAAATATAAAATGAAATAAAGTCCTTTGAGTCCAACACCGCGTGTCAAAACAGTTTAGGACACCACCAAATGTGTTGATCATCCTCATATCACTTTTACCTGCTTGTCATCTCGATAAATCTTATTAGCTCTCCAATTGCGTGGTCATTATCACCAAAACCACAATTAGGGCTTGATTGCACTTACAATCTCCCCCTTTTTGGTGATTGATGACAACACAATTAGAGCTCACAAAGGAAGGTATAAACAAACTGAGATTTTCGAGTCATGGATGAGAGATCTCCCCCTTAATGTGTGATGGAATTTGAATTTCCAAACCTTGACTTGAGAGGTCAAGTTCACACATTCAAAGTGAAAGTGGGGGCTCCCCCTACATCCATGATCCTTGTGGGGTGCTGCACACTGTGTCAAAGGTATAATCCGTGATGCTTATGACAGTTATGCAAACAAAAAGAGTTGACTGGACCTGTACAGCACACGGCACTGCCGCAGGGTGCACGGCACTGCCGTGGCTGTGACAGTCAGCCAAACAACAAACAGGCACCGCCAACAGAAAGCACAGGTAAAAGACTGCACACTAACAGAATTAACCAACCTAAAGCTCACAGAAAGTACATGTCCATATCCAAATACATAGAGTAGAATAGAGTAGTAGCATTATTACACAAATAGAGTTTTGAAAACCTCAAACTCTCATGGCTCACACTACTCGACAGTGGAAACATAGCTCTAAACAGCGGATGTGGTCATGTAGATCTCCTCCAAGCGTCGAAAAGAGTTTGTACCCCCTTCCTTTGCTATTTCTCCCCCTTTGGCAACAAGTCACCAAAAAAGGAGGAAAGAAGCAAAGAGAAAGAGATACAAACCTCACTCCGCATCATCGTCATCGTCCTCATTATCGTCGGACTCTATCACGGCACGTCCTCCTCGATGAGTAGTGGCGGTGAAGCGTGTGCCCTGAGTCGAAGCCCGAGTAGAAGCTCTAGTGGACGGTCGTGTAGACGGTCCTGGACGAAACTGCTCCTCCTCCTCCTGCTGCAAGTCCTCTCACAGGATCTCATCATCCGAAACATCTGCCACCTCGTCACTCTCAAAGCTTGAGATATCACTAGTCTGAGGCGGGGGCTGAATAGGAGGAAGTGGAGGTAAGCCCTGCTCCTCTCACTGCCTACGGATCTCCATCCAGCCCTCATAAGCTATCATGGCTGCATAAGAACAAGTAGAAAAGATCTTCCTGAACCACCTAGTAAACTTGTTCTTCTTCTTGGCATGGCTAGCTCCAACACGAGAAGACTCTGGCCTGTCGTAAGAAACTGCTGCTGCTAGCCGAAGAGCTGAAGAGTGAGTCCTCTCACCCCTGTATGCCTCATGAGAAGTGTCCTTCTCAAACCTGTAGCCAGTCACTCTCTATATCATATACATGACATAGGGAGAGTATGGCAAGTCCCTCTTGGCATCCTCAGAGGCAAACAATCAGCTCCTGCCAAATGAAGCAGGAGACAGAGAATCTCCCACATCCTGGTGCACACCTCTGCAACAAGTTCTTCGCATATCCATGAAGATTTGAAGCTGCTCCACTCTTGGGGTTGATGGTGGTCCTGAAAAGATTGTTCAGGATCTAGTAGAAGGGCTTCAATCCCTTCACAAGACCATTTGCAGACCGAGGATCCACATACATGTGGGATATGTCTCTATCACTTAGGATCCTCTCATCATGGATCTCCTCTGCCTCTCTATCTGCCTCGTCAAACCTAAGCAGTCTGGCGAAGGTCACAAAGTCTATCCTGTAATGCCGGCCTTCCGTCATCCAATGCATCACATCTCCGGCGGCATTACAATAGTATGTGCATGAAACTGAGAGAGGACTTCCACATTCTAGTCATACCTGAAACTCATGATCTCCTCCAGTCCAAACTTCTCACAAGCTGCAATTGCCCTGTTGAAATCTCTGTCATTTTTGCTCCTGAGGTGCTCCCAATCCACAAATTTCATCTTGACAATCCTTGTCCCCTTGGCATTGTACATGACTAAAAGGTAGAAGTCAGAATAAAATTCATTCCAGAACCTGTAATCAATGCCCATGTCCTTGGGAACACCATATGCACTGTTGAGCCTTGCATCTCTGACTGGGCGGCTCAATCCCTCATAGCTTCTCCTCTGCCTCTGCCTGGTGTCGTCGGGCCTTCTCTCATTCACCCTTTCAGGATAGGGAATGAGAGAAGACATGTCGAAGTCATATATGGACAACGAAGTCTGAGGGCAAGCTCCAGGGTGAATTGTCCTTCCCTCCATCTCAAGCAACATCTCCTGCTGAGCTTGCTACCTTGGGTTACCCAAGCTAGGTTCTCCACCTCTGCCTCCTCTGCGAGATGGCTGCTTGGTTCTCCCCCTGCATGAGGGATCCAACCTCTGTTTGGTCCTCCTCTCATCACCATCTCCTCCGCTTTCCGACATCTATGGAAATACATGTGTAGAGTGCATTAGTGACCGCACTGTTTGGAGAAAATGATGTTAGGTATGAGTAGAATAGAATGGCTAAGGTGAAGCTTAGATCAAGCATCTGCACTTGCCATGGCACTGTCGCTCAGGGAGCGGCACTGCCACCGCGTGGCACTGCCGCAGCGAGCGCAGTACTGCCGCCCTGGGCAATATGGCTTGAGCCGAGATTCACCAAATCCATTCGATTCTATCCATACGCTAGCACCTACTCCGCACATACAAGCACTAGATAGAACATTCTACAGCAAATCCAACTCGAATCCATAGATTTGAGGAGAGTTAGGGTTTGAAAAACGTTTTTACCTTTGAATGAAGGGGAGAGAAGGGAGAATAGCCCAGCCTAGGGCTTCCAGGTGCTGCTGGACGCGAGGAGAACTTCCAGCAACGCTGCGGCACCACCGGAGAGGGGCGGCAGCAGGGTGGCGCGGCAGGAGAAAGTAGCGGCGCCGGCGTCGCCCACGGGAGAGAGCGACGGGAGAGAAGAGAGGGGCGGTAGAAAGAGATAGAGTTGGAGTTACTACCGAGCCTGTGAAGGGTAAAGAGTAAAAAGTAGGCCCCACATAGTAACCGTTGGATAGGATGAATTCAGATTGAATTCAGTTACACGGCACTGCCGTGCGCTGCCCGGCACTGCCGCAGGCTGTGCTGCACTGCTGTGCCCTGTGCAACAGAGAGATTTAATCTACTTCTCCACTTACTCTTAATATATGGATATGGACATATACACTTGCATTTATTGGTCAGAAATAGATAACCATTACAAACTATGACCAATAGATGCAAGTCCTCTCTTTTATAAACCATTTTGAAACACAATATGAAAATTTTCAAGGTCTTTTCCTACAAACTAATTGATCAATCAATTGTGTGCTACATTTCAAACCACGTTACGCGAGTCAAGTATATTTATCTCACTACACAAAACACAAAACCTTGACTCGTCAAGAGGCTTAGTGAAGATATCGGCTAGTTGCTTTTCGGTGCTCACATGGCGAAGTTCAGTATCTCCTTTTGTCTCATGATCTCTCAAGAAGTGATGTTGGATGTCTATGTGCTTAGTTCTTGAGTGGCTTACGGGATTGTTTGCAAGTTTTATGGCACTTTCATTGTCACACAAAAGTGGGATTTTGGTAAAGTGACATCCGAGATCACGAAAGGTTTGCCTCATCCAAAGTAATTGCGCACAACATGCACCGGCTGCAATATACTTGGCCTCGGTGGTGGAAAGGGCTACACAATTTTGCTTCTTAGAACTCCAAGACACTAGGGACCGTCCAAGGAATTGACATGTCCCCGAAGTGATTTTCGATCTACTTTGCAACCGGCGTAATCGGAATCCAAATACCCAAGCAAATCGAACTTGGAGCCCTTAGGATACCACAAGCCAAGGTTAGGAGTGTGTACTAAATATCTCAAGATTCTCTTAACGGCCATCAAATGGCACTCTTTTGGGTTAGCTTGAAATCTAGCACACACGCACACACTAAGCATAATATCGGGCCTAGATGCGCACAAATAGAGTAGAGAGCCGATCATGGAGCGATATACCTTTTGGTCGACGGCTTTTCCTTCCTCATTGAGATCAAGATGATTGGTTGGCATTGGAGTCTTGATGGGCTTGGCATTTTCCATGTCAAACTTCTTGAGCATATCATGTGTGTACTTGGTTTGAAATGTAGCACACAATTGATTGATCAATTAGTTTGTAGGAAAAGACCTTGAAAATTTTCATATTGTGTTTCAAAATGGTTTATAAAAGAGAGGACTTGCATCTATTGGTCATAGTTTGTAATGGTTATCTATTTCTGACCAATAAATGCAAGTGTATATGTCCATATCCATATATTAAGAGTAAGTGGAGAAGTAGATTAAATCTCTCTGTTGCACAGGGCACAGCAGTGCAGCACAGCCTGCGGCAGTGCCGGGCAGCGCACGGCAGTGCCGTGTAACTGAATTCAATCTGAATTCATCCTATCCAACGGTTACTATGTGGGGCCTACTTTTTACTCTTTACCCTTCACAGGCTCGGTAGTAACTCCAACTCTATCTCTTTCTACCGCCCCTCTCTTCTCTCCCGTCGCTCTCTCCCGTGGGCGACGCCGGCGCCGCTACTTTCTCCTGCCGCGCCACCCTGCTGCCGCCCCTCTCCGGTGGTGCCGCAGCGTTGCTGGAAGTTCTCCTCGCGTCCAGCAGCACCTGGAAGCCCTAGGCTGGGCTATTCTCCCTTCTCTCCCCTTCATTCAAAGGTAAAAACGTTTTTCAAACCCTAACTCTCCTCAAATCTATGGATTCGAGTTGGATTTGCTGTAGAATGTTCTATCTAGTGCTTGTATGTGCGGAGTAGGTGCTAGCGTATGGATAGAATCGAATGGATTTGGTGAATCTCGGCTCAAGCCATATTGCCCAGGGCGGCAGTACTGCGCTCGCTGCGGCAGTGCCACGCGGTGGCAGTGCCGCTCCCTGAGCGACAGTGCCATGGCAAGTGCAGATGCTTGATCTAAGCTTCACCTTAGCCATTCTATTCTACTCATACCTAACATCATTTTCTCCAAACAGTGCGGTCACTAATGCACTCTACACATGTATTTCCATAGATGTCGGAAAGCGGAGGAGATGGTGATGAGAGGAGGACCAAACAGAGGTTGGATCCCTCATGCAGGGGGAGAACCAAGCAGCCATCTCGCAGAGGAGGCAGAGGTGGAGAACCTAGCTTGGGTAACCCAAGGTAGCAAGCTCAGCAGGAGATGTTGCTTGAGATGGAGGGAAGGACAATTCACCCTGGAGCTTGCCCTCAGACTTCGTTGTCCATATATGACTTCGACATGTCTTCTCTCATTCCCTATCCTGAAAGGGTGAATGAGAGAAGGCCCGACGACACCAGGCAGAGGCAGAGGAGAAGCTATGAGGGATTGAGCCGCCCAGTCAGAGATGCAAGGCTCAACAGTGCATATGGTGTTCCCAAGGACATGGGCATTGATTACAGGTTCTGGAATGAATTTTATTCTGACTTCTACCTTTTAGTCATGTACAATGCCAAGGGGACAAGGATTGTCAAGATGAAATTTGTGGATTGGGAGCACCTCAGGAGCAAAAATGACAGAGATTTCAACAGGGCAATTGCAGCTTGTGAGAAGTTTGGACTGGAGGAGATCATGAGTTTCAGGTATGACTAGAATGTGGAAGTCCTCTCTCAGTTTCATGCCACATACTATTGTAATGCCGCCGGAGATGTGATGCATTGGATGACGGAAGGCCGGCATTACAGGATAGACTTTGTGACCTTCGCCAGACTGCTTAGGTTTGACGAGGCAGATAGAGAGGCAGAGGAGATCCATGATGAGAGGATCCTGAGTGATAGAGACATATCCCACATGTATGTGGATCCTCGGTCTGCAAATGGTCTTGTGAAGGGATTGAAGCCCTTCTACTAGATCCTGAACAATCTTTTCAGGACCACCATCAACCCCAAGAGTGGAGCAGCTTCAAATCTTCATGGATATGCGAAGAACTTGTTGCAGAGGTGTGCACCAGGATGTGGGAGATTCTCTGTCTCCTGCTTCATTTGGCAGGAGCTGATTGTTGCCTCTGAGGATGCCAAGAGGGACTTGCCATACTCTCCCTATGTCATGTATATGATATAGAGAGTGACTGGCTACAGGTTTGAGAAGGACACTTCTCATGAGGCATACAGGGGTGAGAGGACTCACTCTTCAGCTCTTCGGCTAGCAGCAGCAGTTTCTTACGACAGGCCAGAGTCTTCTCGTGTTGGAGCTAGCCATGCCAAGAAGAAGAACAAGTTTACTAGGTGGTTCAGGAAGATCTTTTCTACTTGTTCTTATGCAGCCATGATAGCTTATGAGGGCTGGATGGAGATCCGTAGGCAGTGAGAGGAGCAGGGCTTACCTCCACTTCCTCCTATTCAGCCCCCGCCTCAGACTAGTGATATCTCAAGCTTTGAGAGTGACGAGGTGGCAGATGTTTCGGATGATGAGATCCTGTGAGAGGACTTGCAGCAGGAGGAGGAGGAGCAGTTTCGTCCAGGACCGTCTACACGACCGTCCACTAGAGCTTCTACTCGGGCTTCGACTCAGGGCACACGCTTCACCGCCACTACTCATCGAGGAGGACGTGCCGTGATAGAGTCCGACGATAATGAGGACGATGACGATGATGCGGAGTGAGGTTTGTATCTCTTTCTCTTTGCTTCTTTCCTCCTTTTTTGGTGACTTGTTGCCAAAGGGGGAGAAATAGCAAAGGAAGGGGGTACAAACTCTTTTCGACGCTTGGAGGAGATCTACATGACCACATCCGCTGTTTAGAGCTATGTTTCCACTGTCGAGTAGTGTGAGCCATGAGAGTTTGAGGTTTTCAAAACTCTATTTGTGTAATAATGCTACTACTCTATTCTACTCTATGTATTTGGATATGGACATGTACTTTCTGTGAGCTTTAGGTTGGTTAATTCTGTTAGTGTGCAGTCTTTTACCTGTGCTTTCTGTTGGCGGTGCCTGTTTGTTGTTTGGCTGACTGTCACAGCCACGGCAGTGCCGTGCACCCTGCGGCAGTGCCGTGTGCTGTACAGGTCCAGTCAACTCTTTTTGTTTGCATAACTGTCATAAGCATCACGGATTATACCTTTGACACAGTGTGCAGCACCCCACAAGGATCATGGATGTAGGGGGAGCCCCCACTTTCACTTTGAATGTGTGAACTTGACCTCTCAAGTCAAGGTTTGGAAATTCAAATTCCATCACACATTAAGGGGGAGATCTCTCATCCATGACTCGAAAATCTCAGTTTGTTTATACCTTCCTTTGTGAGCTCTAATTGTGTTGTCATCAATCACCAAAAAGGGGGAGATTGTAAGTGCAATCAAGCCCTAATTGTGGGTTTTGGTGATAATGACCACGCAATTGGAGAGCTAATAAGATTTATCGAGATGACAAGCAGGTAAAAGTGATATGAGGATGATCAACACATTTGGTGGTGTCCTAAACTGTTTTGACACGCGGTGTTGGACTCAAAGGACTTTATTTCATTTTATATTTTGAATTTGAGTTTAGAAAATGCCGTACTATGAAGGGGGATGAAATCTATATGCTTTAATATGCAACTAAGTGCTCAATCTTTCCACCAAAACATCCTCTTTCCTCAGCCATAGCAGCCAGCTATTCCTTGTTTCTTTCTTTGATGCTTTGGCTGTGCGGCACTATCGCTCTCCCTGTGGCACTGCCGCAAGTGAGCGGCACTGCCGTGACTTGATTTATAGCCATTGGAATCCAGAGGGTATGACTTCAAACCACCACCCCCTCCAACGGCTACCCAGCTCATTCACGTCCACCAACCTTTAGACAAGGTTCTCTCTTCCCATTGAAGGCTCTCAAGCTCTCCAACTCTCTCCCTTGCAAATCCTTGTGATTCCTTGAGAGTTGAAGCTCAAAATCTTCATTAGAGAGCAGCCTCAACTGTTCTTCAAGCTCAAGAGCACTTGATTCGCGTTCAAGCCAGTGGATTGCATTTGTTACTCTTGGAGCAAGGCTCCTAGCTGGCTAGAGCGTCGCCCGGTGAGCTTGCCAACTTGTGTGGCAGCCCCGGGAGGTTTGTAACCATCTCTAGAAGCTAGAGAAATCACCCCTCATCTCAAGAGTTCATTCTCTTGACTTGAGAACGAGGAAAGGGTTGAAAACCCAAGCCTTAGTGGCTCTCCTCAACAACGTGGACTAGGCAAGCCTTGGTGGCAAGCTGAACCACGGGATAAATCATTGATCTCTTGTGTTTGTGCTGTTACTTCATTTATTGTCTTGTGTGTTGGTGATTTCTATGGTTTGGCTCCGATCTACTTGCTCACAAAGAAGAAGAGTATTTCCTGTGGATAGATAGACTCTACTACATCGCAGAAGGCTCTGTAATTTCTAGATCTACTTTTCATTGGGCAGAATTTGAATTGTGACCTTGAGAAGGTCAGGTGTGCGACAGTCCCGCTCGGGGGCCGGCAGTGCCGTGGGACGGCAGTGCCGCAGGTTGTTGCTAACGAATTTGTGAAGTTGGTTTTGACAGGCCCTATTCACCCTCCTCTAGGCCATACCAGATCCTTATAGAGGGAGAGACAGAGAGAGAAGCTCACCAGAGTTGGGAAAGACGCCGCGGTCGGGCGAAGCCCTATTAAGCTGCCCCATGTATATTAAAGAAAAGATTTTCCTAAGATTCTGGAGATACGCATCATGAATATTTTTTCATGGAACTCTGGTAGCCCAACCATGCGGTGGACAAAATTAACCGATAACAAAAATTGAACTGAAATACACGAGATGACAAATACATAGAGTAGAATAGAGTAGTAGCATTATTACACAAATAGAGTTTTGAAAACCTCAAACTCTCATGGCTCACACTACTCGACAGTGGAAACATAGCTCTAAACAGCGGATGTGGTCATGTAGATCTCCTCCAAGCGTCGAAAAGAGTTTGTACCCCCTTCCTTTGCTATTTCTCCCCCTTTGGCAACAAGTCACCAAAAAAGGAGGAAAGAAGCAAAGAGAAAGAGATACAAACCTCACTCCGCATCATCGTCATCGTCCTCATTATCGTCGGACTCTATCACGGCACGTCCTCCTCGATGAGTAGTGGCGGTGAAGCGTGTGCCCTGAGTCGAAGCCCGAGTAGAAGCTCTAGTGGACGGTCGTGTAGACGGTCCTGGACGAAACTGCTCCTCCTCCTCCTGCTGCAAGTCCTCTCACAGGATCTCATCATCCGAAACATCTGCCACCTCGTCACTCTCAAAGCTTGAGATATCACTAGTCTGAGGCGGGGGCTGAATAGGAGGAAGTGGAGGTAAGCCCTGCTCCTCTCACTGCCTACGGATCTCCATCCAGCCCTCATAAGCTATCATGGCTGCATAAGAACAAGTAGAAAAGATCTTCCTGAACCACCTAGTAAACTTGTTCTTCTTCTTGGCATGGCTAGCTCCAACACGAGAAGACTCTGGCCTGTCGTAAGAAACTGCTGCTGCTAGCCGAAGAGCTGAAGAGTGAGTCCTCTCACCCCTGTATGCCTCATGAGAAGTGTCCTTCTCAAACCTGTAGCCAGTCACTCTCTATATCATATACATGACATAGGGAGAGTATGGCAAGTCCCTCTTGGCATCCTCAGAGGCAACAATCAGCTCCTGCCAAATGAAGCAGGAGACAGAGAATCTCCCACATCCTGGTGCACACCTCTGCAACAAGTTCTTCGCATATCCATGAAGATTTGAAGCTGCTCCACTCTTGGGGTTGATGGTGGTCCTGAAAAGATTGTTCAGGATCTAGTAGAAGGGCTTCAATCCCTTCACAAGACCATTTGCAGACCGAGGATCCACATACATGTGGGATATGTCTCTATCACTCAGGATCCTCTCATCATGGATCTCCTCTGCCTCTCTATCTGCCTCGTCAAACCTAAGCAGTCTGGCGAAGGTCACAAAGTCTATCCTGTAATGCCGGCCTTCCGTCATCCAATGCATCACATCTCCGGCGGCATTACAATAGTATGTGGCATGAAACTGAGAGAGGACTTCCACATTCTAGTCATACCTGAAACTCATGATCTCCTCCAGTCCAAACTTCTCACAAGCTGCAATTGCCCTGTTGAAATCTCTGTCATTTTTGCTCCTGAGGTGCTCCCAATCCACAAATTTCATCTTGACAATCCTTGTCCCCTTGGCATTGTACATGACTAAAAGGTAGAAGTCAGAATAAAATTCATTCCAGAACCTGTAATCAATGCCCATGTCCTTGGGAACACCATATGCACTGTTGAGCCTTGCATCTCTGACTGGGCGGCTCAATCCCTCATAGCTTCTCCTCTGCCTCTGCCTGGTGTCGTCGGGCCTTCTCTCATTCACCCTTTCAGGATAGGGAATGAGAGAAGACATGTCGAAGTCATATATGGACAACGAAGTCTGAGGGCAAGCTCCAGGGTGAATTGTCCTTCCCTCCATCTCAAGCAACATCTCCTGCTGAGCTTGCTACCTTGGGTTACCCAAGCTAGGTTCTCCACCTCTGCCTCCTCTGCGAGATGGCTGCTTGGTTCTCCCCCTGCATGAGGGATCCAACCTCTGTTTGGTCCTCCTCTCATCACCATCTCCTCCGCTTTCCGACATCTATGGAAATACATGTGTAGAGTGCATTAGTGACCGCACTGTTTGGAGAAAATGATGTTAGGTATGAGTAGAATAGAATGGCTAAGGTGAAGCTTAGATCAAGCATCTGCACTTGCCATGGCACTGTCGCTCAGGGAGCGGCACTGCCACCGCGTGGCACTGCCGCAGCGAGCGCAGTACTGCCGCCCTGGGCAATATGGCTTGAGCCGAGATTCACCAAATCCATTCGATTCTATCCATACGCTAGCACCTACTCCGCACATACAAGCACTAGATAGAACATTCTACAGCAAATCCAACTCGAATCCATAGATTTGAGGAGAGTTAGGGTTTGAAAAACGTTTTTACCTTTGAATGAAGGGGAGAGAAGGGAGAATAGCCCAGCCTAGGGCTTCCAGGTGCTGCTGGACGCGAGGAGAACTTCCAGCAACGCTGCGGCACCACCGGAGAGGGGCGGCAGCAGGGTGGCGCGGCAGGAGAAAGTAGCGGCGCCGGCGTCGCCCACGGGAGAGAGCGACGGGAGAGAAGAGAGGGGCGGTAGAAAGAGATAGAGTTGGAGTTACTACCGAGCCTGTGAAGGGTAAAGAGTAAAAAGTAGGCCCCACATAGTAACCGTTGGATAGGATGAATTCAGATTGAATTCAGTTACACGGCACTGCCGTGCGCTGCCCGGCACTGCCGCAGGCTGTGCTGCACTGCTGTGCCCTGTGCAACAGAGAGATTTAATCTACTTCTCCACTTACTCTTAATATATGGATATGGACATATACACTTGCATTTATTGGTCAGAAATAGATAACCATTACAAACTATGACCAATAGATGCAAGTCCTCTCTTTTATAAACCATTTTGAAACACAATATGAAAATTTTCAAGGTCTTTTCCTACAAACTAATTGATCAATCAATTGTGTGCTACATTTCAAACCACGTTACGCGAGTCAAGTATATTTATCTCACTACACAAAACACAAAACCTTGACTCGTCAAGAGGCTTAGTGAAGATATCGGCTAGTTGCTTTTCGGTGCTCACATGGCGAAGTTCAGTATCTCCTTTTGTCTCATGATCTCTCAAGAAGTGATGTTGGATGTCTATGTGCTTAGTTCTTGAGTGGCTTACGGGATTGTTTGCAAGTTTTATGGCACTTTCATTGTCACACAAAAGTGGGATTTTGGTAAAGTGACATCCGAGATCACGAAAGGTTTGCCTCATCCAAAGTAATTGCGCACAACATGCACCGGCTGCAATATACTTGGCCTCGGTGGTGGAAAGCGGAGGAGATGGTGATGAGAGGAGGACCAAACAGAGGTTGGATCCCTCATGCAGGGGGAGAACCAAGCAGCCATCTCGCAGAGGAGGCAGAGGTGGAGAACCTAGCTTGGGTAACCCAAGGTAGCAAGCTCAGCAGGAGATGTTGCTTGAGATGGAGGGAAGGACAATTCACCCTGGAGCTTGCCCTCAGACTTCGTTGTCCATATATGACTTCGACATGTCTTCTCTCATTCCCTATCCTGAAAGGGTGAATGAGAGAAGGCCCGACGACACCAGGCAGAGGCAGAGGAGAAGCTATGAGGGATTGAGCCGCCCAGTCAGAGATGCAAGGCTCAACAGTGCATATGGTGTTCCCAAGGACATGGGCATTGATTACAGGTTCTGGAATGAATTTTATTCTGACTTCTACCTTTTAGTCATGTACAATGCCAAGGGGACAAGGATTGTCAAGATGAAATTTGTGGATTGGGAGCACCTCAGGAGCAAAAATGACAGAGATTTCAACAGGGCAATTGCAGCTTGTGAGAAGTTTGGACTGGAGGAGATCATGAGTTTCAGGTATGACTAGAATGTGGAAGTCCTCTCTCAGTTTCATGCCACATACTATTGTAATGCCGCCGGAGATGTGATGCATTGGATGACGGAAGGCCGGCATTACAGGATAGACTTTGTGACCTTCGCCAGACTGCTTAGGTTTGACGAGGCAGATAGAGAGGCAGAGGAGATCCATGATGAGAGGATCCTGAGTGATAGAGACATATCCCACATGTATGTGGATCCTCGGTCTGCAAATGGTCTTGTGAAGGGATTGAAGCCCTTCTACTAGATCCTGAACAATCTTTTCAGGACCACCATCAACCCCAAGAGTGGAGCAGCTTCAAATCTTCATGGATATGCGAAGAACTTGTTGCAGAGGTGTGCACCAGGATGTGGGAGATTCTCTGTCTCCTGCTTCATTTGGCAGGAGCTGATTGTTGCCTCTGAGGATGCCAAGAGGGACTTGCCATACTCTCCCTATGTCATGTATATGATATAGAGAGTGACTGGCTACAGGTTTGAGAAGGACACTTCTCATGAGGCATACAGGGGTGAGAGGACTCACTCTTCAGCTCTTCGGCTAGCAGCAGCAGTTTCTTACGACAGGCCAGAGTCTTCTCGTGTTGGAGCTAGCCATGCCAAGAAGAAGAACAAGTTTACTAGGTGGTTCAGGAAGATCTTTTCTACTTGTTCTTATGCAGCCATGATAGCTTATGAGGGCTGGATGGAGATCCGTAGGCAGTGAGAGGAGCAGGGCTTACCTCCACTTCCTCCTATTCAGCCCCCGCCTCAGACTAGTGATATCTCAAGCTTTGAGAGTGACGAGGTGGCAGATGTTTCGGATGATGAGATCCTGTGAGAGGACTTGCAGCAGGAGGAGGAGGAGCAGTTTCGTCCAGGACCGTCTACACGACCGTCCACTAGAGCTTCTACTCGGGCTTCGACTCAGGGCACACGCTTCACCGCCACTACTCATCGAGGAGGACGTGCCGTGATAGAGTCCGACGATAATGAGGACGATGACGATGATGCGGAGTGAGGTTTGTATCTCTTTCTCTTTGCTTCTTTCCTCCTTTTTTGGTGACTTGTTGCCAAAGGGGGAGAAATAGCAAAGGAAGGGGGTACAAACTCTTTTCGACGCTTGGAGGAGATCTACATGACCACATCCGCTGTTTAGAGCTATGTTTCCACTGTCGAGTAGTGTGAGCCATGAGAGTTTGAGGTTTTCAAAACTCTATTTGTGTAATAATGCTACTACTCTATTCTACTCTATGTATTTGGATATGGACATGTACTTTCTGTGAGCTTTAGGTTGGTTAATTCTGTTAGTGTGCAGTCTTTTACCTGTGCTTTCTGTTGGCGGTGCCTGTTTGTTGTTTGGCTGACTGTCACAGCCACGGCAGTGCCGTGCACCCTGCGGCAGTGCCGTGTGCTGTACAGGTCCAGTCAACTCTTTTTGTTTGCATAACTGTCATAAGCATCACGGATTATACCTTTGACACAGTGTGCAGCACCCCACAAGGATCATGGATGTAGGGGGAGCCCCCACTTTCACTTTGAATGTGTGAACTTGACCTCTCAAGTCAAGGTTTGGAAATTCAAATTCCATCACACATTAAGGGGGAGATCTCTCATCCATGACTCGAAAATCTCAGTTTGTTTATACCTTCCTTTGTGAGCTCTAATTGTGTTGTCATCAATCACCAAAAAGGGGGAGATTGTAAGTGCAATCAAGCCCTAATTGTGGGTTTTGGTGATAATGACCACGCAATTGGAGAGCTAATAAGATTTATCGAGATGACAAGCAGGTAAAAGACTGCACACTAACAGAATTAACCAACCTAAAGCTCACAGAAAGTACATGTCCATATCCAAATACATAGAGTAGAATAGAGTAGTAGCATTATTACACAAATAGAGTTTTGAAAACCTCAAACTCTCATGGCTCACACTACTCGACAGTGGAAACATAGCTCTAAACAGCGGATGTGGTCATGTAGATCTCCTCCAAGCGTCGAAAAGAGTTTGTACCCCCTTCCTTTGCTATTTCTCCCCCTTTGGCAACAAGTCACCAAAAAAGGAGGAAAGAAGCAAAGAGAAAGAGATACAAACCTCACTCCGCATCATCGTCATCGTCCTCATTATCGTCGGACTCTATCACGGCACGTCCTCCTCGATGAGTAGTGGCGGTGAAGCGTGTGCCCTGAGTCGAAGCCCGAGTAGAAGCTCTAGTGGACGGTCGTGTAGACGGTCCTGGACGAAACTGCTCCTCCTCCTCCTGCTGCAAGTCCTCTCACAGGATCTCATCATCCGAAACATCTGCCACCTCGTCACTCTCAAAGCTTGAGATATCACTAGTCTGAGGCGGGGGCTGAATAGGAGGAAGTGGAGGTAAGCCCTGCTCCTCTCACTGCCTACGGATCTCCATCCAGCCCTCATAAGCTATCATGGCTGCATAAGAACAAGTAGAAAAGATCTTCCTGAACCACCTAGTAAACTTGTTCTTCTTCTTGGCATGGCTAGCTCCAACACGAGAAGACTCTGGCCTGTCGTAAGAAACTGCTGCTGCTAGCCGAAGAGCTGAAGAGTGAGTCCTCTCACCCCTGTATGCCTCATGAGAAGTGTCCTTCTCAAACCTGTAGCCAGTCACTCTCTATATCATATACATGACATAGGGAGAGTATGGCAAGTCCCTCTTGGCATCCTCAGAGGCAACAATCAGCTCCTGCCAAATGAAGCAGGAGACAGAGAATCTCCCACATCCTGGTGCACACCTCTGCAACAAGTTCTTCGCATATCCATGAAGATTTGAAGCTGCTCCACTCTTGGGGTTGATGGTGGTCCTGAAAAGATTGTTCAGGATCTAGTAGAAGGGCTTCAATCCCTTCACAAGACCATTTGCAGACCGAGGATCCACATACATGTGGGATATGTCTCTATCACTCAGGATCCTCTCATCATGGATCTCCTCTGCCTCTCTATCTGCCTCGTCAAACCTAAGCAGTCTGGCGAAGGTCACAAAGTCTATCCTGTAATGCCGGCCTTCCGTCATCCAATGCATCACATCTCCGGCGGCATTACAATAGTATGTGGCATGAAACTGAGAGAGGACTTCCACATTCTAGTCATACCTGAAACTCATGATCTCCTCCAGTCCAAACTTCTCACAAGCTGCAATTGCCCTGTTGAAATCTCTGTCATTTTTGCTCCTGAGGTGCTCCCAATCCACAAATTTCATCTTGACAATCCTTGTCCCCTTGGCATTGTACATGACTAAAAGGTAGAAGTCAGAATAAAATTCATTCCAGAACCTGTAATCAATGCCCATGTCCTTGGGAACACCATATGCACTGTTGAGCCTTGCATCTCTGACTGGGCGGCTCAATCCCTCATAGCTTCTCCTCTGCCTCTGCCTGGTGTCGTCGGGCCTTCTCTCATTCACCCTTTCAGGATAGGGAATGAGAGAAGACATGTCGAAGTCATATATGGACAACGAAGTCTGAGGGCAAGCTCCAGGGTGAATTGTCCTTCCCTCCATCTCAAGCAACATCTCCTGCTGAGCTTGCTACCTTGGGTTACCCAAGCTAGGTTCTCCACCTCTGCCTCCTCTGCGAGATGGCTGCTTGGTTCTCCCCCTGCATGAGGGATCCAACCTCTGTTTGGTCCTCCTCTCATCACCATCTCCTCCGCTTTCCACCACCGAGGCCAAGTATATTGCAGCCGGTGCATGTTGTGCGCAATTACTTTGGATGAGGCAAACCTTTCGTGATCTCGGATGTCACTTTACCAAAATCCCACTTTTGTGTGACAATGAAAGTGCCATAAAACTTGCAAACAATCCCGTAAGCCACTCAAGAACTAAGCACATAGACATCCAACATCACTTCTTGAGAGATCATGAGACAAAAGGAGATACTGAACTTCGCCATGTGAGCACCGAAAAGCAACTAGCCGATATCTTCACTAAGCCTCTTGACGAGTCAAGGTTTTGTGTTTTGTGTAGTGAGATAAATATACTTGACTCGCGTAACGTGGTTTGAAATGTAGCACACAATTGATTGATCAATTAGTTTGTAGGAAAAGACCTTGAAAATTTTCATATTGTGTTTCAAAATGGTTTATAAAAGAGAGGACTTGCATCTATTGGTCATAGTTTGTAATGGTTATCTATTTCTGACCAATAAATGCAAGTGTATATGTCCATATCCATATATTAAGAGTAAGTGGAGAAGTAGATTAAATCTCTCTGTTGCACAGGGCACAGCAGTGCAGCACAGCCTGCGGCAGTGCCGGGCAGCGCACGGCAGTGCCGTGTAACTGAATTCAATCTGAATTCATCCTATCCAACGGTTACTATGTGGGGCCTACTTTTTACTCTTTACCCTTCACAGGCTCGGTAGTAACTCCAACTCTATCTCTTTCTACCGCCCCTCTCTTCTCTCCCGTCGCTCTCTCCCGTGGGCGACGCCGGCGCCGCTACTTTCTCCTGCCGCGCCACCCTGCTGCCGCCCCTCTCCGGTGGTGCCGCAGCGTTGCTGGAAGTTCTCCTCGCGTCCAGCAGCACCTGGAAGCCCTAGGCTGGGCTATTCTCCCTTCTCTCCCCTTCATTCAAAGGTAAAAACGTTTTTCAAACCCTAACTCTCCTCAAATCTATGGATTCGAGTTGGATTTGCTGTAGAATGTTCTATCTAGTGCTTGTATGTGCGGAGTAGGTGCTAGCGTATGGATAGAATCGAATGGATTTGGTGAATCTCGGCTCAAGCCATATTGCCCAGGGCGGCAGTACTGCGCTCGCTGCGGCAGTGCCACGCGGTGGCAGTGCCGCTCCCTGAGCGACAGTGCCATGGCAAGTGCAGATGCTTGATCTAAGCTTCACCTTAGCCATTCTATTCTACTCATACCTAACATCATTTTCTCCAAACAGTGCGGTCACTAATGCACTCTACACATGTATTTCCATAGATGTCGGAAAGCGGAGGAGATGGTGATGAGAGGAGGACCAAACAGAGGTTGGATCCCTCATGCAGGGGGAGAACCAAGCAGCCATCTCGCAGAGGAGGCAGAGGTGGAGAACCTAGCTTGGGTAACCCAAGGTAGCAAGCTCAGCAGGAGATGTTGCTTGAGATGGAGGGAAGGACAATTCACCCTGGAGCTTGCCCTCAGACTTCGTTGTCCATATATGACTTCGACATGTCTTCTCTCATTCCCTATCCTGAAAGGGTGAATGAGAGAAGGCCCGACGACACCAGGCAGAGGCAGAGGAGAAGCTATGAGGGATTGAGCCGCCCAGTCAGAGATGCAAGGCTCAACAGTGCATATGGTGTTCCCAAGGACATGGGCATTGATTACAGGTTCTGGAATGAATTTTATTCTGACTTCTACCTTTTAGTCATGTACAATGCCAAGGGGACAAGGATTGTCAAGATGAAATTTGTGGATTGGGAGCACCTCAGGAGCAAAAATGACAGAGATTTCAACAGGGCAATTGCAGCTTGTGAGAAGTTTGGACTGGAGGAGATCATGAGTTTCAGGTATGACTAGAATGTGGAAGTCCTCTCTCAGTTTCATGCCACATACTATTGTAATGCCGCCGGAGATGTGATGCATTGGATGACGGAAGGCCGGCATTACAGGATAGACTTTGTGACCTTCGCCAGACTGCTTAGGTTTGACGAGGCAGATAGAGAGGCAGAGGAGATCCATGATGAGAGGATCCTGAGTGATAGAGACATATCCCACATGTATGTGGATCCTCGGTCTGCAAATGGTCTTGTGAAGGGATTGAAGCCCTTCTACTAGATCCTGAACAATCTTTTCAGGACCACCATCAACCCCAAGAGTGGAGCAGCTTCAAATCTTCATGGATATGCGAAGAACTTGTTGCAGAGGTGTGCACCAGGATGTGGGAGATTCTCTGTCTCCTGCTTCATTTGGCAGGAGTTGATTGTTGCCTCTGAGGATGCCAAGAGGGACTTGCCATACTCTCCCTATGTCATGTATATGATATAGAGAGTGACTGGCTACAGGTTTGAGAAGGACACTTCTCATGAGGCATACAGGGGTGAGAGGACTCACTCTTCAGCTCTTCGGCTAGCAGCAGCAGTTTCTTACGACAGGCCAGAGTCTTCTCGTGTTGGAGCTAGCCATGCCAAGAAGAAGAACAAGTTTACTAGGTGGTTCAGGAAGATCTTTTCTACTTGTTCTTATGCAGCCATGATAGCTTATGAGGGCTGGATGGAGATCCGTAGGCAGTGAGAGGAGCAGGGCTTACCTCCACTTCCTCCTATTCAGCCCCCGCCTCAGACTAGTGATATCTCAAGCTTTGAGAGTGACGAGGTGGCAGATGTTTCGGATGATGAGATCCTGTGAGAGGACTTGCAGCAGGAGGAGGAGGAGCAGTTTCGTCCAGGACCGTCTACACGACCGTCCACTAGAGCTTCTACTCGGGCTTGGGTTTTCAACCCTTTCCTCGTTCTCAAGTCAAGAGAATGAACTCTTGAGATGAGGGGTGATTTCTCTAGCTTCTAGAGATGGTTACAAACCTCCCGGGGCTGCCACACAAGTTGGCAAGCTCACCGGGCGACGCTCTAGCCAGCTAGGAGCCTTGCTCCAAGAGTAACAAATGCAATCCACTGGCTTGAACGCGAATCAAGTGCTCTTGAGCTTGAAGAACAGTTGAGGCTGCTCTCTAATGAAGATTTTGAGCTTCAACTCTCAAGGAATCACAAGGATTTGCAAGGGAGAGAGTTGAGAGCTTGAGAGCCTTCAATGGGAAGAGAGAACCTTGTCTAAAGGTTGGTGGACGTGAATGAGCTGGGTAGCCGTTGGAGGGGGTGGTGGTTTGAAGTCATACCCTCTGGATTCCATGGCTATAAATCAAGTCACGGCAGTGCCGCTCACTTGCGGCAGTGCCACAGGGAGAGCGATAGTGCCGCACAGCCAAAGCATCAAAGAAAGAAACAAGGAATAGCTGGCTGCTATGGCTGAGGAAAGAGGATGTTTTGGTGGAAAGATTGAGCACTTAGTTGCATATTAAAGCATATAGATTTCATCCCCCTTCATAGTACGGCATTTTCTAAACTCAAATTCAAAATATAAAATGAAATAAAGTCCTTTGAGTCCAACACCGCGTGTCAAAACAGTTTAGGGACACCACCAAATGTGTTGATCATCCTCATATCACTTTTACCTGTGCTTTCTGTTGGCGGTGCCTGTTTGTTGTTTGGCTGACTGTCACAGCCACGGCAGTGCCGTGCACCCTGCGGCAGTGCCGTGTGCTGTACAGGTCCAGTCAACTCTTTTTGTTTGCATAACTGTCATAAGCATCACGGATTATACCTTTGACACAGTGTGCAGCACCCCACAAGGATCATGGATGTAGGGGGAGCCCCCACTTTCACTTTGAATGTGTGAACTTGACCTCTCAAGTCAAGGTTTGGAAATTCAAATTCCATCACACATTAAGGGGGAGATCTCTCATCCATGACTCGAAAATCTCAGTTTGTTTATACCTTCCTTTGTGAGCTCTAATTGTGTTGTCATCAATCACCAAAAAGGGGGAGATTGTAGTGCAATCAAGCCCTAATTGTGGGTTTGGTGATAATGACCACGCAATTGGAGAGCTAATAAGATTTATCGAGATGACAAGCAGGTAAAAGTGATATGAGGATGATCAACACATTTGGTGGTGTCCTAAACTGTTTTGACACGCGGTGTTGGACTCAAAGGACTTTATTTCATTTATATTTTGAATTTGAGTTTAGAAAATGCCGTACTATGAAGGGGGATGAAATCTATATGCTTTAATATGCAACTAAGTGCTCAATCTTTCCACCAAAACATCCTCTTTCCTCAGCCATAGCAGCCAGCTATTCCTTGTTTCTTTCTTTGATGCTTTGGCTGTGCGGCACTATCGCTCTCCCTGTGGCACTGCCGCAAGTGAGCGGCACTGCCGTGACTTGATTTATAGCCATTGGAATCCAGAGGGTATGACTTCAAACCACCACCCCCTCCAACGGCTACCCAGCTCATTCACGTCCACCAACCTTTAGACAAGGTTCTCTCTTCCCATTGAAGGCTCTCAAGCTCTCCAACTCTCTCCCTTGCAAATCCTTGTGATTCCTTGAGAGTTGAAGCTCAAAATCTTCATTAGAGAGCAGCCTCAACTGTTCTTCAAGCTCAAGAGCACTTGATTCGCGTTCAAGCCAGTGGATTGCATTTGTTACTCTTGGAGCAAGGCTCCTAGCTGGCTAGAAGGCGTCGCCCGGTGAGCTTGCCAACTTGTGTGGCAGCCCCGGGAGGTTTGTAACCATCTCTAGAAGCTAGAGAAATCACCCCTCATCTCAAGAGTTCATTCTCTTGACTTGAGAACGAGGAAAGGGTTGAAAACCCAAGCCCGAGTAGAAGCTCTAGTGGACGGTCGTGTAGACGGTCCTGGACGAAACTGCTCCTCCTCCTCCTGCTGCAAGTCCTCTCACAGGATCTCATCATCCGAAACATCTGCCACCTCGTCACTCTCAAAGCTTGAGATATCACTAGTCTGAGGCGGGGGCTGAATAGGAGGAAGTGGAGGTAAGCCCTGCTCCTCTCACTGCCTACGGATCTCCATCCAGCCCTCATAAGCTATCATGGCTGCATAAGAACAAGTAGAAAAGATCTTCCTGAACCACCTAGTAAACTTGTTCTTCTTCTTGGCATGGCTAGCTCCAACACGAGAAGACTCTGGCCTGTCGTAAGAAACTGCTGCTGCTAGCCGAAGAGCTGAAGAGTGAGTCCTCTCACCCCTGTATGCCTCATGAGAAGTGTCCTTCTCAAACCTGTAGCCAGTCACTCTCTATATCATATACATGACATAGGGAGAGTATGGCAAGTCCCTCTTGGCATCCTCAGAGGCAACAATCAGCTCCTGCCAAATGAAGCAGGAGACAGAGAATCTCCCACATCCTGGTGCACACCTCTGCAACAAGTTCTTCGCATATCCATGAAGATTTGAAGCTGCTCCACTCTTGGGGTTGATGGTGGTCCTGAAAAGATTGTTCAGGATCTAGTAGAAGGGCTTCAATCCCTTCACAAGACCATTTGCAGACCGAGGATCCACATACATGTGGGATATGTCTCTATCACTCAGGATCCTCTCATCATGGATCTCCTCTGCCTCTCTATCTGCCTCGTCAAACCTAAGCAGTCTGGCGAAGGTCACAAAGTCTATCCTGTAATGCCGGCCTTCCGTCATCCAATGCATCACATCTCCGGCGGCATTACAATAGTATGTGGCATGAAACTGAGAGAGGACTTCCACATTCTAGTCATACCTGAAACTCATGATCTCCTCCAGTCCAAACTTCTCACAAGCTGCAATTGCCCTGTTGAAATCTCTGTCATTTTTGCTCCTGAGGTGCTCCCAATCCACAAATTTCATCTTGACAATCCTTGTCCCCTTGGCATTGTACATGACTAAAAGGTAGAAGTCAGAATAAAATTCATTCCAGAACCTGTAATCAATGCCCATGTCCTTGGGAACACCATATGCACTGTTGAGCCTTGCATCTCTGACTGGGCGGCTCAATCCCTCATAGCTTCTCCTCTGCCTCTGCCTGGTGTCGTCGGGCCTTCTCTCATTCACCCTTTCAGGATAGGGAATGAGAGAAGACATGTCGAAGTCATATATGGACAACGAAGTCTGAGGGCAAGCTCCAGGGTGAATTGTCCTTCCCTCCATCTCAAGCAACATCTCCTGCTGAGCTTGCTACCTTGGGTTACCCAAGCTAGGTTCTCCACCTCTGCCTCCTCTGCGAGATGGCTGCTTGGTTCTCCCCCTGCATGAGGGATCCAACCTCTGTTTGGTCCTCCTCTCATCACCATCTCCTCCGCTTTCCGACATCTATGGAAATACATGTGTAGAGTGCATTAGTGACCGCACTGTTTGGAGAAAATGATGTTAGGTATGAGTAGAATAGAATGGCTAAGGTGAAGCTTAGATCAAGCATCTGCACTTGCCATGGCACTGTCCGCTCAGGGAGCGGCACTGCCACCGCGTGGCACTGCCGCAGCGAGCGCAGTACTGCCGCCCTGGGCAATATGGCTTGAGCCGAGATTCACCAAATCCATTCGATTCTATCCATACGCTAGCACCTACTCCGCACATACAAGCACTAGATAGAACATTCTACAGCAAATCCAACTCGAATCCATAGATTTGAGGAGAGTTAGGGTTTGAAAAACGTTTTTTACCTTTGAATGAAGGGGAGAGAAGGGAGAATAGCCCAGCCTAGGGCTTCCAGGTGCTGCTGGACGCGAGGAGAACTTCCAGCAACGCTGCGGCACCACCGGAGAGGGGCGGCAGCAGGGTGGCGCGGCAGGAGAAAGTAGCGGCGCCGGCGTCGCCCACGGGAGAGAGCGACGGGAGAGAAGAGAGGGGCGGTAGAAAGAGATAGAGTTGGAGTTACTACCGAGCCTGTGAAGGGTAAAGAGTAAAAAGTAGGCCCCACATAGTAACCGTTGGATAGGATGAATTCAGATTGAATTCAGTTACACGGCACTGCCGTGCGCTGCCCGGCACTGCCGCAGGCTGTGCTGCACTGCTGTGCCCTGTGCAACAGAGAGATTTAATCTACTTCTCCACTTACTCTTAATATATGGATATGGACATATACACTTGCATTTATTGGTCAGAAATAGATAACCATTACAAACTATGACCAATAGATGCAAGTCCTCTCTTTTATAAACCATTTTGAAACACAATATGAAAATTTTCAAGGTCTTTTCCTACAAACTAATTGATCAATCAATTGTGTGCTACATTTCAAACCACGTTACGCGAGTCAAGTATATTTATCTCACTACACAAAACACAAAACCTTGACTCGTCAAGAGGCTTAGTGAAGATATCGGCTAGTTGCTTTTCGGTGCTCACATGGCGAAGTTCAGTATCTCCTTTTGTCTCATGATCTCTCAAGAAGTGATGTTGGATGTCTATGTGCTTAGTTCTTGAGTGGCTTACGGGATTGTTTGCAAGTTTTATGGCACTTTCATTGTCACACAAAAGTGGGATTTTGGTAAAGTGACATCCGAGATCACGAAAGGTTTGCCTCATCCAAAGTAATTGCGCACAACATGCACCGGCTGCAATATACTTGGCCTCGGTGGTGGAAAGGGCTACACAATTTTGCTTCTTAGAACTCCAAGACACTAGGGACCGTCCAAGGAATTGACATGTCCCCGAAGTGATTTTCGATCTACTTTGCAACCGGCGTAATCGGAATCCAAATACCCAAGCAAATCGAACTTGGAGCCCTTAGGATACCACAAGCCAAGGTTAGGAGTGTGTACTAAATATCTCAAGATTCTCTTAACGGCCATCAAATGGCACTCTTTTGGGTTAGCTTGAAATCTAGCACACACGCACACACTAAGCATAATATCGGGCCTAGATGCGCACAAATAGAGTAGAGAGCCGATCATGGAGCGATATACCTTTTGGTCGACGGCTTTTCCTTCCTCATTGAGATCAAGATGATTGGTTGGCATTGGAGTCTTGATGGGCTTGGCATTTTCCATGTCAAACTTCTTGAGCATATCATGTGTGTACTTGGTTTGACAAATGAAAGTCACTTCCTTCAATTGCTTGATTTGAAAACCGAGGAAGAACTTCAATTCACCCATCATGGACATCTCAAATCTCTTAGTCATGATCCTACTAAACTCTTCACAAAAAGATTCATTAGTGCTACCAAATATTATGTCATCGACATATATTTGGCACACAAGTATATCACCATTTACTTTGTGAGTAAAGAGAGTAGGATCGGCTTTGCCTATGTCAAAGCCTTGTTTGAGCAAAAATTCCTTAAGGCATTCATACCATGCTCTTGGTGCTTGCTTAACCCCATAGAGCGCCTTATGGAGTTTGAAGACGTGGTTGGGGTACTTTGGATCTTCAAAGCCTGGCGGTTGCTCAACATAGACAAGCTCTTGGATGGGTCCATTAAGGAATGCACTCTTGACATACATTTGATATAGCTTGAAGTCATGGTAGGAAGCATAGGCTAGAAGCATTCGAATTGCTTCAAGTCTAGCCGCTGGTGCATATGTTTCTTCAAAGTCTAATCCTTCAAATTGAGTGAAGCCTTGAGCTACCAACCTTGCCTTGTTTCTTGTCACCACGCCATTTTCATCTTGCTTGTTGTGGAAGACCCATTTGGTTCCAATGACATTGCTCTTGGGTCTTTCCACAAGTGATGACACTTGATTTCTCTCGAAGTTGTTTAGTTCTTCTTGCATGGCCATCACCCAATCCGGATCATCAAGTGCTTGTTCTACCTTGAGAGGTTCCAAAGAGGAGACAAACGTGTAAAATTGATAGAAATTTGCCAAATGTGAACGAGTAGTTACTCCCTTTCGAAGACTCCCAAGGATATTATCAACGGGATGATCCCGTTGAATGGTTTGCTTGAGCCTTGGATGATCAATGGTCTCCTGCTGGTCTGCTGGCTCTTCAAGTTCATCAAGCTCAAAGATCGGTGCCAGGTTCTGTCCTTGAGCAGGTGTTTGCTCAGTCTCTGCAGCAGGGGGAGTGCGGCACTGCCGCTCTCTTCACGACACAGCCGTTCTGCGGCACTGTCATAGGGCTGCGTGGCACTGCCGTAGCAGGTTCTGCAGCAGGGACTCCAGCAGCTTCTTCTGGAGGATTTTCCACTTCTGGGGCCTGAACTTCTTGTGGTCTTATATCACCAATGGCCATCTGCCTGATTGCTTCACAAGATGGATCCTCTTTTCCTATAACACTTACATCAACTTGCTCTACTTGAGAGCCATTAGATTCATCAAACGTCACATCTATCGCTATCTCAACCTTCCAGGAGGTCTTGTTGAAAACACGGTAGGCATGCTCGTTTGATCCATAACCAAGAAGAAAACCTTCATTAACTTTAGGTGCAAACTTAGAGGATTTGGGTTTCTTGTTAAGTATGAAACACTTGCACCCAAACACTCTAAAGTAAGACACCTTGGGCTTGTTACCGGTTAGAAGCTCATATGAAGTTTTCTTCAACATCTTGTGTAGGTAGAGGCAGTTGATGGCATGGCAAGCGGTGTTGATGGCGTCGGCCCAAAATATGTCCGACGTCTTGTACTCATCAAGCATTGTCCTTGCCATGTCAATGAGAGTCCCTATTCTTCCTCTCTACTAAACCATTTTGTTGAGGGGTGTATGGCATTGAGAATTCATGCTTGATGCCCTCTTCATCAAGGAAGTCATCCACATGGGCATTTCGGAATTCGGTTCCATTGTCACTTCGCACTTTCTTGATTTGAAACCGAACTCCCTTTGAGCCCTCCTAATGAAGAGCTTCACTTTTTCTTGCACTTGACCTTTGTCATACATGAAAAACACCCAAGCGAAACGGGAATAATCATCAACAATAACAAGTCCATATTTGTTACCCCCGATACTTATGTAGGCGACCGGTCCAAAGAGATCCATATGAATGAGCTCCAATGGATGCTTGGTGGAGACGATGCTCTTTGGTGGGTGAGGTATACTTACTTGCTTTCCGTCTTGGAAAGCACTACACACCCTATCCTTCTCAAAATGAACATTGGTTAGTCCAAGAATGTGTTCATCTTTTAGAAGTTTGGCCAAGTTCCTCATCCCAACATGGTTTAGTAGAGAGGAAGAATAGGACTCTCATTGACATGGCAAGGACAATGCTTGATGAGTACAAGACGTCGGACATATTTTGGGCCGACGCCATCAACACCCGCTTGCCATGCCATCAACTGCCTCTACCTACACAAGATGTTGAAGAAAACTTCATATGAGCTTCTAACCGGTAACAAGCCCAAGGTGTCTTACTTTAGAGTGTTTGGGTGCAAGTGTTTCATACTTAACAAGAAACCCAAATCCTCTAAGTTTGCACCTAAAGTTAATGAAGGTTTTCTTCTTGGTTATGGATCAAACGAGCATGCCTACCGTGTTTTCAACAAGACCTCCTGGAAGGTTGAGATAGCGATAGATGTGACGTTTGATGAATCTAATGGCTCTCAAGTAGAGCAAGTTGATGTAAGTGTTATAGGAAAAGAGGATCCATCTTGTGAAGCAATCAGGCAGATGGCCATTGGTGATATAAGACCACAAGAAGTTCAGGCCCCAGAAGTGGAAAATCCTCCAGAAGAAGCTGCTGGAGTCCCTGCTGCAGAACCTGCTACGGCAGTGCCACGCAGCCCTATGACAGTGCCGCAGAACGGCTGTGTCGTGAAGAGAGCGGCAGTGCCGCACTCCCCTGCTGCAGAGACTGAGCAAACACCTGCTCAAGGACAGAACCTGGCACCGATCTTTGAGCTTGATGAACTTGAAGAGCCAGCAGACCAGCAGGAGACCATTGATCATCCAAGGCTCAAGCAAACCATTCAACGGGATCATCCGTTGATAATATCCTTGGGAGTCTTCGAAAGGAGTAACTACTCGTTCACATTTGGCAAATTTCTATCAATTTTACACGTTTGTCTCCTCTTTGGAACCTCTCAAGGTAGAACAAGCACTTGATGATCCGGATTGGGTGATGGCCATGCAAGAAGAACTAAACAACTTCGAGAGAAATCAAGTGTCATCACTTGTGGAAAGACCCAAGAGCAATGTCATTGGAACCAAATGGGTCTTCCACAACAAGCAAGATGAAAATGGCGTGGTGACAAGAAACAAGGCAAGGTTGGTAGCTCAAGGCTTCACTCAATTTGAAGGATTAGACTTTGAAGAAACATATGCACCAGCGGCTAGACTTGAAGCAATTCGAATGCTTCTAGCCTATGCTTCCTACCATGACTTCAAGCTATATCAAATGTATGTCAAGAGTGCATTCCTTAATGGACCCATCCAAGAGCTTGTCTATGTTGAGCAACCGCCAGGCTTTGAAGATCCAAAGTACCCCAACCACGTCTTCAAACTCCATAAGGCGCTCTATGGGGTTAAGCAAGCACCAAGAGCATGGTATGAATGCCTTAAGGAATTTTTGCTCAAACAAGGCTTTGACATAGGCAAAGCCGATCCTACTCTCTTTACTCACAAAGTAAATGGTGATATACTTGTGTGCCAAATATATGTCGATGACATAATATTTGGTAGCACTAATGAATCTTTTTGTGAAGAGTTTAGTAGGATCATGACTAAGAGATTTGAGATGTCCATGATGGGTGAATTGAAGTTCTTCCTCGGTTTTCAAATCAAGCAATTGAAGGAAGTGACTTTCATTTGTCAAACCAAGTACACACATGATATGCTCAAGAAGTTTGACATGGAAAATGCCAAGCCCATCAAGACTCCAATGCCAACCAATCATCTTGATCTCAATGAGGAAGGAAAAGCCGTCGACCAAAAGGTATATCGCTCCATGATCGGCTCTCTACTCTATTTGTGCGCATCTAGGCCCGATATTATGCTTAGTGTGTGCGTGTGTGCTAGATTTCAAGCTAACCCAAAAGAGTGCCATTTGATGGCCGTTAAGAGAATCTTGAGATATTTAGTACACACTCCTAACCTTGGCTTGTGGTATCCTAAGGGCTCCAAGTTCGATTTGCTTGGGTATTTGGATTCCGATTACGCCGGTTGCAAAGTAGATCGAAAATCACTTCGGGGACATGTCAATTCCTTGGACGGTCCCTAGTGTCTTGGAGTTCTAAGAAGCAAAATTGTGTAGCCCTTTCCACCACCGAGGCCAAGTATATTGCAGCCGGTGCATGTTGTGCGCAATTACTTTGGATGAGGCAAACCTTTCGTGATCTCGGATGTCACTTTACCAAAATCCCACTTTTGTGTGACAATGAAAGTGCCATAAAACTTGCAAACAATCCCGTAAGCCACTCAAGAACTAAGCACATAGACATCCAACATCACTTCTTGAGAGATCATGAGACAAAAGGAGATACTGAACTTCGCCATGTGAGCACCGAAAAGCAACTAGCCGATATCTTCACTAAGCCTCTTGACGAGTCAAGGTTTTGTGTTTTGTGTAGTGAGATAAATATACTTGACTCGCGTAACGTGGTTTGAAATGTAGCACACAATTGATTGATCAATTAGTTTGTAGGAAAAGACCTTGAAAATTTTCATATTGTGTTTCAAAATGGTTTATAAAAGAGAGGACTTGCATCTATTGGTCATAGTTTGTAATGGTTATCTATTTCTGACCAATAAATGCAAGTGTATATGTCCATATCCATATATTAAGAGTAAGTGGAGAAGTAGATTAAATCTCTCTGTTGCACAGGGCACAGCAGTGCAGCACAGCCTGCGGCAGTGCCGGGCAGCGCACGGCAGTGCCGTGTAACTGAATTCAATCTGAATTCATCCTATCCAACGGTTACTATGTGGGGCCTACTTTTTACTCTTTACCCTTCACAGGCTCGGTAGTAACTCCAACTCTATCTCTTTCTACCGCCCCTCTCTTCTCTCCCGTCGCTCTCTCCGTGGGCGACGCCGGCGCCGCTACTTTCTCCTGCCGCGCCACCCTGCTGCCGCCCCTCTCCGGTGGTGCCGCAGCGTTGCTGGAAGTTCTCCTCGCGTCCAGCAGCACCTGGAAGCCCTAGGCTGGGCTATTCTCCCTTCTCTCCCCTTCATTCAAAGGTAAAAAACGTTTTTCAAACCCTAACTCTCCTCAAATCTATGGATTCGAGTTGGATTTGCTGTAGAATGTTCTATCTAGTGCTTGTATGTGCGGAGTAGGTGCTAGCGTATGGATAGAATCGAATGGATTTGGTGAATCTCGGCTCAAGCCATATTGCCCAGGGCGGCAGTACTGCGCTCGCTGCGGCAGTGCCACGCGGTGGCAGTGCCGCTCCCTGAGCGACAGTGCCATGGCAAGTGCAGATGCTTGATCTAAGCTTCACCTTAGCCATTCTATTCTACTCATACCTACATCATTTTCTCCAAACAGTGCGGTCACTAATGCACTCTACACATGTATTTCCATAGATGTCGGC
>JAHUYU010001811.1:0-31707 GCA_030439765.1 Tripidium arundinaceum
GATCTGGTTAGACTTGTCTAGGTCTTCTGTTTATCCCTCCCCGAATTTCTCAAAAGCAACCTCAAGCGGTTTATACGCGAAGCAGATAATTCAGGTACAAGCTCAAGAGACACAAGGCACACAACGGTGGTTAGAAAAGATGCAATACTATTATTAGCAAGTTATGGAGGTCCCAGCAGAACATGAAATTCCTCTTGATTTATGTCCATTTCGAATTAATTTCTTCTGATCCTTCATCCTTGGAAGGAAGTCCTTGTTCTGTTCTCACTACCTCTATTATTCTGGTTTTATTGGCTATATGATCTGTAATGGTTTCGGGGTCAATGACTTATGGTGCCGCGGCGAAACCGAGGGCCCCTGTGGAACAGCTGCCACATGGTCGTGCTGCTCGGCACGCGCTGGTATCGAGGTCCTTGACCAGGATCCGTTACAGGATTGTACTGATCCTCTTTCTCTTGCCATCAAACCCTTTACGTGAAAATCTCCTTGTGTTCTAATGGGAAATTCATAGCGAGTTGATGGAGTAATGCTCTTTTCAAAAGGACAAAGAAGATTATGGTGTTGAGAAAAGTTTATTAATCTTGTGGTCTTCAGTTGTACGTGAAGCTATCAGAGTTCCTGTAGCACCTGTCCCGTCGCTCTGTTCACGTGCACTATGTTGCATTTACTCAGTGGGTCACGTCAGCTTTTGTCGGTCCCCTGCCCCGCACCCGTACTGGAACCCTCGTGGCCTCGGTCGTCCGCACGCTGCGTGAATCCTGCTGCCTCCTTTCTCGTTTTCCCCGCTCATGCTTGTTGGCGGACTGCGCCAGGACCGGTGACCACTCCACCTCTACAAAGACCGATCTCAGTTGCTTGGTACCACCACTCAGCGCATTCGACTTATCTCGCCAACAACCTTCTTCTCTCGAGCAAAGCCCTTAGCCCTTTAATCCTCCCTTACCAACCACCACCCACGAAGAATGGCAGGAGCCTGGGTCAGCAGCTACTGCCTGAACACCGAGGGCTTTCCCAAGATTCTGTATGCCACCATGCAGAAACTCGGAATTAGAGATCGCCCCGAGTATGAAGGCCGTGAGTATGAGGAGCATGGTACTGAGCGATGTGAAGTCACCGTCTACTTTGGGAAAAGTGAGGAGTTCCCCGAGCTCACTGAAGCCTGGAGTATGACCGCAACCGGGTTTCGCTTCGTCGACACCTACCAAGTTGTGGCCCGCAAAGCCTTGCGGCACCTTTGCCAGATCTATGAGGAGCCCATTGCTCGTACCCCCATGCGGTTCTTTCCACCCTTGGACAAGAATCGGCGGGTATGGAGGGCTCGCATGGAGGCTTTGCATGGGCAAGGCCTGCAAGAAGACAACCCGACCGTGGTGCACATGACCACGTATTTGCTTGCTCTGGATGAGCAGTATGACCGGCAGGCCTCGAAGTTGAGGGAGTGTCTTCGTCGAGCCGAGGAAGCCGAGATCTTCTCCAGGATGCTCCAAGTGCAACTCGCAGAAGCACATGCCGATACAGCAGCCGCAGAGAGCCGTGAGACTGCCATTGCCGAAGCCCTGAAGGAGGCCGAAGACCGCCACACCCAGGAGCTGAAGGACGTTTTTCTCGTTACTAGAGCCAAGCGTAGGACGCTTGCCACGGATAGGCAGGAGCCTGTGATCTTGGAAGGGATTCCTGTCTACCCTCCCGAAAGAAGAGGAATTGATGTTCCGCCAGCCCCTCCACCCACGGAAGCCTCAGAAATAGAGCCTTCCCTTCCCCTCACCCAGCCACCGCCAAAAGAAGAAGCAGATCCGCAACCCAGTGCAGTATAGCAATCACGGGAGCCCAGGAATGAAGCCGTTCGGTCCGACGTAGCAGATTAGTTGCCCCCAGGGAGATGTACCCGTAGCCTAGTAGTGTTTTTTCCTCGTTTTCCCCCAGTGTTGCTACCTTCCGTTGTAGTTTCGAAGCAGTATGTTTGTCTTGCAGCTTTGTGATGTTCTTATGCTGTCCTTAGAGGTAATATGTCGCTCTTCTACGGCAAACTAGGGTATGCGTAATTGATATATCCTACGCTAAGAGACTAATCAGGTGTTTGGATATCACCGTAGTGCGGGTCATTAGGACACCTGTGGAGACACGCGACGTACGCCGGGTCACTGTCGCCATGTGTCCTGCAGATGCCGCGAGCGCACCGGACCCGCTCACGCACTCGCTTTCGCATTATTGCGGTGCTGTGCCGCATTCACTCATGCATCGCACTCCTTCTCTCTCCTCGCACCCTTGTCTGCTCTTGGACCTCGCCCTTGCACCCGTACCGGACCCCCCTTACCTTGGTCGTCCATGCGCCTCC
This sequence comes from Tripidium arundinaceum, assembly GCA_030439765.1. NCBI lineage: Eukaryota > Viridiplantae > Streptophyta > Magnoliopsida > Poales > Poaceae > Tripidium > Tripidium arundinaceum. The sequence continues at coordinate 2,336 of JAHUYU010001811.1, forward strand.
ACGCCGCGCGAATCCTGTCACCTCCCTCTTCCTTTCCCCCGCTCAGACTCGAGTGCGGAGCGCACCATGGCCGATGGCCGCCCCACCATTGTCTCCCTTCCCCTCATCCTCTCTTTCCTCGGTGCGCTGCACCACCACCTCCGTCCGCTCCGCCGAGCTATAAACACAGCCCTGAGTCCCTCTTCTTCGTCAGCACTTGGCAACCTTTGTCTAGCGACTCAGATTCGCAAGCTAGACTTAATCTTGCAGTGCTGGCCTGCAAATCTTCCCCTTCCGCTTAGCTGCTTCTGGAATTAGCCTAGCTTCGCTTGGAAAGGGAGATTGGCTCGACGATTTTTGGCGTTTAAGCCTTGGAGGAGTTGGGGGCGGCGAAGAAGAGGGACTCAGGGCTGTGTTTATAGCTCGGCGGAGCGGACGGAGGTGGTGGTGCAGCGCACCGAGGAAAGAGAGGATGAGGGGAAGGGAGACAATGGTGGGGCGGCCATCGGCCATGGTGCGCTCCGCACTCGAGTCTGAGCGGGGGAAAGGAAGAGGGAGGTGACAGGATTCGCGCGGCGTGGAGGCGCATGGACGACCAAGGTAAGGGGGGTCCGGTACGGGTGCAAGGGCGAGGTCCAAGAGCAGACAAGGGTGCGAGGAGAGAGAAGGAGTGCGATGCATGAGTGAATGCGGCACAGCACCGCAATAATGCGAAAGCGAGTGCGTGAGCGGGTCCGGTGCGCTCGCGGCATCTGCAGGACACATGGCGACAGTGACCCGGCGTACGTCGCGTGTCTCCACAGGTGTCCTAATGACCCGCACTACGGTGATATCCAAACACCTGATTAGTCTCTTAGCGTAGGATATATCAATTACGCATACCCTAGTTTGCCGTAGAAGAGCGACATATTACCTCTAAGGACAGCATAAGAACATCACAAAGCTGCAAGACAAACATACTGCTTCGAAACTACAACGGAAGGTAGCAACACTGGGGGAAAACGAGGAAAAAACACTACTAGGCTACGGGTACATCTCCCTGGGGGCAACTAATCTGCTACGTCGGACCGAACGGCTTCATTCCTGGGCTCCCGTGATTGCTATACTGCACTGGGTTGCGGATCTGCTTCTTCTTTTGGCGGTGGCTGGGTGAGGGGAAGGGAAGGCTCTATTTCTGAGGCTTCCGTGGGTGGAGGGGCTGGCGGAACATCAATTCCTCTTCTTTCGGGAGGGTAGACAGGAATCCCTTCCAAGATCACAGGCTCCTGCCTATCCGTGGCAAGCGTCCTACGCTTGGCTCTAGTAACGAGAAAAACGTCCTTCAGCTCCTGGGTGTGGCGGTCTTCGGCCTCCTTCAGGGCTTCGGCAATGGCAGTCTCACGGCTCTCTGCGGCTGCTGTATCGGCATGTGCTTCTGCGAGTTGCACTTGGAGCATCCTGGAGAAGATCTCGGCTTCCTCGGCTCGACGAAGACACTCCCTCAACTTCGAGGCCTGCCGGTCATACTGCTCATCCAGAGCAAGCAAATACGTGGTCATGTGCACCACGGTCGGGTTGTCTTCTTGCAGGCCTTGCCCATGCAAAGCCTCCATGCGAGCCCTCCATACCCGCCGATTCTTGTCCAAGGGTGGAAAGAACCGCATGGGGGTACGAGCAATGGGCTCCTCATAGATCTGGCAAAGGTGCCGCAAGGCTTTGCGGGCCACAACTTGGTAGGTGTCGACGAAGCGAAACCCGGTTGCGGTCATACTCCAGGCTTCAGTGAGCTCGGGGAACTCCTCACTTTTCCCAAAGTAGACGGTGACTTCACATCGCTCAGTACCATGCTCCTCATACTCACGGCCTTCATACTCGGGGCGATCTCTAATTCCGAGTTTCTGCATGGTGGCATACAGAATCTTGGGAAAGCCCTCGGTGTTCAGGCAGTAGCTGCTGACCCAGGCTCCTGCCATTCTTCGTGGGTGGTGGTTGGTAAGGGAGGATTAAAGGGCTAAGGGCTTTGCTCGAGAGAAGAAGGTTGTTGGCGAGATAAGTCGAATGCGCTGAGTGGTGGTACCAAGCAACTGAGATCGGTCTTTGTAGAGGTGGAGTGGTCACCGGTCCTGGCGCAGTCCGCCAACAAGCATGAGCGGGGAAAACGAGAAAGGAGGCAGCAGGATTCACGCAGCGTGCGGACGACCGAGGCCACGAGGGTTCCAGTACGGGTGCGGGGCAGGGGACCGACAAAAGCTGACGTGACCCACTGAGTAAATGCAACATAGTGCACGTGAACAGAGCGACGGGACAGGTGCTACAGGAACTCTGATAGCTTCACGTACAACTGAAGACCACAAGATTAATAAACTTTTCTCAACACCATAATCTTCTTTGTCCTTTTGAAAAGAGCATTACTCCATCAACTCGCTATGAATTTCCCATTAGAACACAAGGAGATTTTCACGTAAAGGGTTTGATGGCAAGAGAAAGAGGATCAGTACAATCCTGTAACGGATCCTGGTCAAGGACCTCGATACCAGCGCGTGCCGAGCAGCACGACCATGTGGCAGCTGTTCCACAGGGGCCCTCGGTTTCGCCGCGGCACCATAAGTCATTGACCCCGAAACCATTACAGATCATATAGCCAATAAAACCAGAATAATAGAGGTAGTGAGAACAGAACAAGGACTTCCTTCCAAGGATGAAGGATCAGAAGAAATTAATTCGAAATGGACATAAATCAAGAGGAATTTCAATGTTCTGCTGGGACCTCCATAACTTGCTAATAATAGTATTGCATCTTTTCTAACCACCGTTGTGTGCCTTGTGTCTCTTGAGCTTGTACCTGAATTATCTGCTTCGCGTATAAACCGCTTGAGGTTGCTTTTGAGAAATTCGGGGAGGGATAAACAGAAGACCTAGACAAGTCTAACCAGATCTCAAAAGGGGTTTTCATTACACATTAACTTAATGCAGCAAATACCCAACAAGATATGCATGAATGCACGTCCTATACGTTCCCTCGCTGTTGCCACATATAGGGCAACCGTTCTCAGATTTTTGGCGCATCGTTCTCTCCCTGTAGCTAGTCGACGCTAGCGAACTATGCTCGGGGTCAGTGTACCTGCAGAAAACTGGATTAAACCTAGCTAAATCAGCAGAGTGCCATCTAGCCTAGATACATAACCATAGAAATAGGGCTACTTATATAACTTCGCATGCGCCAAAAATCTGAGAACGGTTGCCCTATATGTGGCAACAGCGAGGGAACGTATAGGACGTGCATTCATGCATATCTTGTTGGGTATTTGCTGCATTAAGTTAATGTGTAATGAAAACCCCTTTTGAGATCTGGTTAGACTTGTCTAGGTCTTCTGTTTATCCCTCCCCGAATTTCTCAAAAGCAACCTCAAGCGGTTTATACGCGAAGCAGATAATTCAGGTACAAGCTCAAGAGACACAAGGCACACAACGGTGGTTAGAAAAGATGCAATACTATTATTAGCAAGTTATGGAGGTCCCAGCAGAACATTGAAATTCCTCTTGATTTATGTCCATTTCGAATTAATTTCTTCTGATCCTTCATCCTTGGAAGGAAGTCCTTGTTCTGTTCTCACTACCTCTATTATTCTGGTTTTATTGGCTATATGATCTGTAATGGTTTCGGGGTCAATGACTTATGGTGCCGCGGCGAAACCGAGGGCCCCTGTGGAACAGCTGCCACATGGTCGTGCTGCTCGGCACGCGCTGGTATCGAGGTCCTTGACCAGGATCCGTTACAGGATTGTACTGATCCTCTTTCTCTTGCCATCAAACCCTTTACGTGGAAATCTCCTTGTGTTCTAATGGGAAATTCATAGCGAGTTGATGGAGTAATGCTCTTTTCAAAAGGACAAAGAAGATTATGGTGTTGAGAAAAGTTTATTAATCTTGTGGTCTTCAGTTGTACGTGAAGCTATCAGAGTTCCTGTAGCACCTGTCACGTCGCTCTGTTCACATGCACTGTGTTGCATTTACTCAGTGGGTCACGTCAGCTTTTCGGTCCCCTGCCCCGCACCCGTACTGGAACCCTCGTGGCCTCGGTCGTTCGCACGCTGCGTGAATCCTGCTGCCTCCTTTCTCGTTTTCCCCGCTCATGCTTGTTGGCGGACTGCGCCAGGACCGGTGACCACTCCACCTCTACAAAGACCGATCTCAGTTGCTTGGTACCACCACTCAGCGCATTCGACTTATCTCGCCAACAGCCTTCTTCTCTCGAGCAAAGCCCTTAGCCCTTTAATCCTCCCTTACCAACCACCACCACGAAGAATGGCAGGAGCCTGGGTCAGCAGCTACTGCCTGAACACCGAGGGCTTTCCCAAGATTCTGTATGCCACCATGCAGAAACTCGGAATTAGAGATCACCCCGAGTATGAAGGCCGTGAGTATGAGGAGCATGGTACTGAGCGATGTGAAGTCACCGTCTACTTTGGGAAAAGTGAGGAGTTCCCCGAGCTCACTGAAGCCTGGAGTATGACCGCACCGGGTTTCGCTTCGTCGACACCTACCAAGTTGTGGCCCGCAAAGCCTTGCGGCACCTTTGCCAGATCTATGAGGAGCCCATTGCTCGTACCCCCATGCGGTTCTTTCCACCCTTGGACAAGAATCGGCGGGTATGGGGGGCTCGCATGGAGGCTTTGCATGGGCAAGGCCTGCAAGAAGACAACCCGACCGTGGTGCACATGACCACGTATTTGCTTGCTCTGGATGAGCAGTATGACCGGCAGGCCTCGAAGTTGAGGGAGTGTCTTCGTCGAGCCGAGGAAGCCGAGATCTTCTCCAGGATGCTCCAAGTGCAACTCGCAGAAGCACATGCCGATACAGCAGCCGCAGAGAGCCGTGAGACTGCCATTGCCGAAGCCCTGAAGGAGGCCGAAGACCGCCACACCCAGGAGCTGAAGGACGTTTTTCTCGTTACTAGAGCCAAGCGTAGGACGCTTGCCTTGGATAGGCAGGAGCCTGTGATCTTGGAAGGGATTCCTGTCTACCCTCCCGATAGAAGAGGAATTGATGTTCCGCCAGCCCCTCCACCCACGGAAGCCTCAGAAATAGAGCCTTCCCTTCCCCTCACCCAGCCACCGCCAAAAGAAGAAGCAGATCCGCAACCCAGTGCAGTATAGCAATCACGGGAGCCCAGGAATGAAGCCGTTCGGTCCGACGTAGTAGATTAGTTGCCCCCAGGGAGATGTACCCGTAGCCTAGTAGTGTTTTTTCCTCGTTTTCCCCCAGTGTTGTTACCTTCCGTTGTAGTTTCGAAGCAGTATGTTTGTCTTGCAGCTTTGTGATGTTCTTATGCTGTCCTCAGAGGTAATATGTCGCTCTTCTACGGCAAACTAGGGTATGCGTAATTGATATATCCTACGCTAAGAGGCTAATCAGGTGTTTGGATATCACCGTAGTGCGGGTCATTAGGACACCTGTGGAGACACGCGACGTACGCCGGGTCACTGTCGCCAAGTGTCCTGCAGATGCCGCGAGCGCACCGGACCCGCTCACGCACTCGCTTTCGCATTATTGCGGTGCTGTGCCGCATTCACTCATGCATCGCACTCCTTCTCTCTCCTCGCACCCTTGTCCGCTCTTGGACCTCGCCCTTGCACCCAGAACATAACATAGGTCCAACAGAGCCAGAAACAAAAGGGGTCGAACAAGAACATGGCAGATTCTAAGGCCACTAACTAACTGGATGCACGCTCGTCCTTCAGGGATGAAACCGGGTCTTCTTCTTCGTCAGCACTTGGCAACCTTTGTCTAGCGACTCAGATTCGGAAGCTAGACTTAATCTTGCAGTGCTGGCCTTCAAATCTTCCCCTTCCGCTTAGCTGCTTCTGGAATTATCCTAGCTTCGCTTGGAAAGGGAGATTGGCTCGACGATTTTTGGCGTTTAAGCCTTGGAGGAGTTGGGGGCGGCGAAGAAGAGGGACTCAGGGCTGCGTTTATAGCTCGGCGGAGCGGACGGAGGTGGTGGTGCAGCGCACCGAGGAAAGAGAGGATGAGGGGAAGGGAGACAATGGTGGGGCGGCCATCGGCCATGGTGCGCTCCGCACTCGAGTCTGAGCGGGGGAAAGGAAGAGGGAGGTGACAGGATTCGCGCGGCGTGGAGGCGCATGGACGACCAAGGTAAGGGGGGGTCCGGTACGGGTGCAAGGGCGAGGTCCAAGAGCGGACAAGGGTGCGAGGAGAGAGAAGGAGTGCGATGCATGAGTGAATGCGGCACAGCACCGCAATAATGCGAAAGCGAGTGCGTGAGCGGGTCCGGTGCGCTCGCGGCATCTGCAGGACACTTGGCGACAGTGACCCGGCGTACGTCGCGTGTCTCCACAGGTGTCCTAATGACCCGCACTACGGTGATATCCAAACACCTGATTAGCCTCTTAGCGTAGGATATATCAATTACGCATACCCTAGTTTGCCGTAGAAGAGCGACATATTACCTCTGAGGACAGCATAAGAACATCACAAAGCTGCAAGACAAACATACTGCTTCGAAACTACAACGGAAGGTAACAACACTGGGGGAAAACGAGGAAAAAACACTACTAGGCTACGGGTACATCTCCCTGGGGGCAACTAATCTACTACGTCGGACCGAACGGCTTCATTCCTGGGCTCCCGTGATTGCTATACTGCACTGGGTTGCGGATCTGCTTCTTCTTTTGGCGGTGGCTGGGTGAGGGGAAGGGAAGGCTCTATTTCTGAGGCTTCCGTGGGTGGAGGGGCTGGCGGAACATCAATTCCTCTTCTATCGGGAGGGTAGACAGGAATCCCTTCCAAGATCACAGGCTCCTGCCTATCCAAGGCAAGCGTCCTACGCTTGGCTCTAGTAACGAGAAAAACGTCCTTCAGCTCCTGGGTGTGGCGGTCTTCGGCCTCCTTCAGGGCTTCGGCAATGGCAGTCTCACGGCTCTCTGCGGCTGCTGTATCGGCATGTGCTTCTGCGAGTTGCACTTGGAGCATCCTGGAGAAGATCTCGGCTTCCTCGGCTCGACGAAGACACTCCCTCAACTTCGAGGCCTGCCGGTCATACTGCTCATCCAGAGCAAGCAAATACGTGGTCATGTGCACCACGGTCGGGTTGTCTTCTTGCAGGCCTTGCCCATGCAAAGCCTCCATGCGAGCCCCCCATACCCGCCGATTCTTGTCCAAGGGTGGAAAGAACCGCATGGGGGTACGAGCAATGGGCTCCTCATAGATCTGGCAAAGGTGCCGCAAGGCTTTGCGGGCCACAACTTGGTAGGTGTCGACGAAGCGAAACCCGGTTGCGGTCATACTCCAGGCTTCAGTGAGCTCGGGGAACTCCTCACTTTTCCCAAAGTAGACGGTGACTTCACATCGCTCAGTACCATGCTCCTCATACTCACGGCCTTCATACTCGGGGTGATCTCTAATTCCGAGTTTCTGCATGGTGGCATACAGAATCTTGGAAAGCCCTCGGTGTTCAGGCAGTAGCTGCTGACCCAGGCTCCTGCCATTCTTCGTGGGTGGTGGTTGGTAAGGGAGGATTAAAGGGCTAAGGGCTTTGCTCGAGAGAAGAAGGCTGTTGGCGAGATAAGTCGAATGCGCTGAGTGGTGGTACCAAGCAACTGAGATCGGTCTTTGTAGAGGTGGAGTGGTCACCGGTCCTGGCGCAGTCCGCCAACAAGCATGAGCGGGGAAAACGAGAAAGGAGGCAGCAGGATTCACGCAGCGTGCGAACGACCGAGGCCACGAGGGTTCCAGTACGGGTGCGGGGCAGGGGACCGAAAAGCTGACGTGACCCACTGAGTAAATGCAACACAGTGCATGTGAACAGAGCGACGTGACAGGTGCTACAGGAACTCTGATAGCTTCACGTACAACTGAAGACCACAAGATTAATAAACTTTTCTCAACACCATAATCTTCTTTGTCCTTTTGAAAAGAGCATTACTCCATCAACTCGCTATGAATTTCCCATTAGAACACAAGGAGATTTCCACGTAAAGGGTTTGATGGCAAGAGAAAGAGGATCAGTACAATCCTGTAACGGATCCTGGTCAAGGACCTCGATACCAGCGCGTGCCGAGCAGCACGACCATGTGGCAGCTGTTCCACAGGGGCCCTCGGTTTCGCCGCGGCACCATAAGTCATTGACCCCGAAACCATTACAGATCATATAGCCAATAAAACCAGAATAATAGAGGTAGTGAGAACAGAACAAGGACTTCCTTCCAAGGATGAAGGATCAGAAGAAATTAATTCGAAATGGACATAAATCAAGAGGAATTTCAATGTTCTGCTGGGACCTCCATAACTTGCTAATAATAGTATTGCATCTTTTCTAACCACCGTTGTGTGCCTTGTGTCTCTTGAGCTTGTACCTGAATTATCTGCTTCGCGTATAAACCGCTTGAGGTTGCTTTTGAGAAATTCGGGGAGGGATAAACAGAAGACCTAGACAAGTCTAACCAGATCTCAAAAGGGGTTTTCATTACACATTAACTTAATGCAGCAAATACCCAACAAGATATGCATGAATGCACGTCCTATACGTTCCCTCGCTGTTGCCACATATAGGGCAACCGTTCTCAGATTTTTGGCGCATGCGAAGTTATATAAGTAGCCCTATTTCTATGGTTATGTATCTAGGCTAGATGGCACTCTGCTGATTTAGCTAGGTTTAATCCAGTTTTCTGCAGGTACACTGACCCCGAGCATAGTTCGCTAGCGTCGACTAGCTACAGGGAGAGAACGATGCGCCAAAAATCTGAGAACGGTTGCCCTATATGTGGCAACAGCGAGGGAACGTATAGGACGTGCATTCATGCATATCTTGTTGGGTATTTGCTGCATTAAGTTAATGTGTAATGAAAACCCCTTTTGAGATCTGGTTAGACTTGTCTAGGTCTTCTGTTTATCCCTCCCCGAATTTCTCAAAAGCAACCTCAAGCGGTTTATACGCGAAGCAGATAATTCAGGTACAAGCTCAAGAGACACAAGGCACACAACGGTGGTTAGAAAAGATGCAATACTATTATTAGCAAGTTATGGAGGTCCCAGCAGAACATTGAAATTCCTCTTGATTTATGTCCATTTCGAATTAATTTCTTCTGATCCTTCATCCTTGGAAGGAAGTCCTTGTTCTGTTCTCACTACCTCTATTATTCTGGTTTTATTGGCTATATGATCTGTAATGGTTTCGGGGTCAATGACTTATGGTGCCGCGGCGAAACCGAGGGCCCCTGTGGAACAGCTGCCACATGGTCGTGCTGCTCGGCACGCGCTGGTATCGAGGTCCTTGACCAGGATCCGTTACAGGATTGTACTGATCCTCTTTCTCTTGCCATCAAACCCTTTACGTGGAAATCTCCTTGTGTTCTAATGGGAAATTCATAGCGAGTTGATGGAGTAATGCTCTTTTCAAAAGGACAAAGAAGATTATGGTGTTGAGAAAAGTTTATTAATCTTGTGGTCTTCAGTTGTACGTGAAGCTATCAGAGTTCCTGTAGCACCTGTCACGTCGCTCTGTTCACATGCACTGTGTTGCATTTACTCAGTGGGTCACGTCAGCTTTTCGGTCCCCTGCCCCGCACCCGTACTGGAACCCTCGTGGCCTCGGTCGTTCGCACGCTGCGTGAATCCTGCTGCCTCCTTTCTCGTTTTCCCCGCTCATGCTTGTTGGCGGACTGCGCCAGGACCGGTGACCACTCCACCTCTACAAAGACCGATCTCAGTTGCTTGGTACCACCACTCAGCGCATTCGACTTATCTCGCCAACAGCCTTCTTCTCTCGAGCAAAGCCCTTAGCCCTTTAATCCTCCCTTACCAACCACCACCCACGAAGAATGGCAGGAGCCTGGGTCAGCAGCTACTGCCTGAACACCGAGGGCTTTCCCAAGATTCTGTATGCCACCATGCAGAAACTCGGAATTAGAGATCACCCCGAGTATGAAGGCCGTGAGTATGAGGAGCATGGTACTGAGCGATGTGAAGTCACCGTCTACTTTGGGAAAAGTGAGGAGTTCCCCGAGCTCACTGAAGCCTGGAGTATGACCGCAACCGGGTTTCGCTTCGTCGACACCTACCAAGTTGTGGCCCGCAAAGCCTTGCGGCACCTTTGCCAGATCTATGAGGAGCCCATTGCTCGTACCCCCATGCGGTTCTTTCCACCCTTGGACAAGAATCGGCGGGTATGGGGGGCTCGCATGGAGGCTTTGCATGGGCAAGGCCTGCAAGAAGACAACCCGACCGTGGTGCACATGACCACGTATTTGCTTGCTCTGGATGAGCAGTATGACCGGCAGGCCTCGAAGTTGAGGGAGTGTCTTCGTCGAGCCGAGGAAGCCGAGATCTTCTCCAGGATGCTCCAAGTGCAACTCGCAGAAGCACATGCCGATACAGCAGCCGCAGAGAGCCGTGAGACTGCCATTGCCGAAGCCCTGAAGGAGGCCGAAGACCGCCACACCCAGGAGCTGAAGGACGTTTTTCTCGTTACTAGAGCCAAGCGTAGGACGCTTGCCTTGGATAGGCAGGAGCCTGTGATCTTGGAAGGGATTCCTGTCTACCCTCCCGATAGAAGAGGAATTGATGTTCCGCCAGCCCCTCCACCCACGGAAGCCTCAGAAATAGAGCCTTCCCTTCCCCTCACCCAGCCACCGCCAAAAGAAGAAGCAGATCCGCAACCCAGTGCAGTATAGCAATCACGGGAGCCCAGGAATGAAGCCGTTCGGTCCGACGTAGTAGATTAGTTGCCCCCAGGGAGATGTACCCGTAGCCTAGTAGTGTTTTTTCCTCGTTTTCCCCCAGTGTTGTTACCTTCCGTTGTAGTTTCGAAGCAGTATGTTTGTCTTGCAGCTTTGTGATGTTCTTATGCTGTCCTCAGAGGTAATATGTCGCTCTTCTACGGCAAACTAGGGTATGCGTAATTGATATATCCTACGCTAAGAGGCTAATCAGGTGTTTGGATATCACCGTAGTGCGGGTCATTAGGACACCTGTGGAGACACGCGACGTACGCCGGGTCACTGTCGCCAAGTGTCCTGCAGATGCCGCGAGCGCACCGGACCCGCTCACGCACTCGCTTTCGCATTATTGCGGTGCTGTGCCGCATTCACTCATGCATCGCACTCCTTCTCTCTCCTCGCACCCTTGTCCGCTCTTGGACCTCGCCCTTGCACCCGTACCGGACCCCCCCTTACCTTGGTCGTCCATGCGCCTCCACGCCGCGCGAATCCTGTCACCTCCCTCTTCCTTTCCCCCGCTCAGACTCGAGTGCGGAGCGCACCATGGCCGATGGCCGCCCCACCATTGTCTCCCTTCCCCTCATCCTCTCTTTCCTCGGTGCGCTGCACCACCACCTCCGTCCGCTCCGCCGAGCTATAAACGCAGCCCTGAGTCCCTCTTCTTCGCCGCCCCCAACTCCTCCAAGGCTTAAACGCCAAAAATCGTCGAGCCAATCTCCCTTTCCAAGCGAAGCTAGGCTAATTCCAGAAGCAGCTAAGCGGAAGGGGAAGATTTGCAGGCCAGCACTGCAAGATTAAGTCTAGCTTGCGAATCTGAGTCGCTAGACAAAGGTTGCCAAGTGCTGACGAAGAAGAAGACCCGGTTTCATCCCTGAAGGTCGAGCGTGCATCCAGTTAGTTAGTGGCCTTAGAATCTGCCATGTTCTTGTTCGACCCCTTTTGTTTCTGGCTCTGTTGGACCTATGTTATGTTCTGGGTGCTCATTTTCTTGGCATTCCTTCATTGCTCGCGTCTGTCGAAACTTCTAGATTAAGGTGGATCTAATGCTTTATATGTATTCCTAGCCCTTGGGGCCGGTCTTTGTTTTATCCCTGGATTCTGTGCGATTTGGGAATCAACCGTAGCCCGAGAAGTTGTGTAAATCTCCGGTGTAGTTCCAGATCTATGGGGAGTTACTGTACTCTTCCCTTGGAAGCTTTCGTTCAGAATCTCGGGACGAGATTCTTTTAAGGGGGGAGGGCTGTAACACCCCAGGTGTTAATCTCTAGCTACGGTCGCTAATCATGTCATGAGCATCATATCTTGATATTAATCCATGTGGTGAAGTGAAGAATGAGTTTTTGTTGCATTTAAATATGTCGAGTAATAAACCTTAGTGCTTTAGCCGTGCTTGGAAATATATAAAGTTGGCTTGAAAAATGAATTTTTGAGAGCTAAAATGATATATAAGGTGGGTAGAAAATTATGCCATCAGCAAGATAAGAACTTCGTGCGTGTGTTAGTATGTTTGTTTCAAGTGTTGATGTGATGTTTGTTAGTTTAAAAATTAGTATGAAAAGGAACAGAGCCAGAAACAAAAGGGGTCGAACAAGAACATGGCAGATTCTAAGGCCACTAACTAACTGGATGCACGCTCGACCTTCAGGGATGAAACCGGGTCTTCTTCTTCGTCAGCACTTGGCAACCTTTGTCTAGCGACTCAGATTCGCAAGCTAGACTTAATCTTGCAGTGCTGGCCTGCAAATCTTCCCCTTCCGCTTAGCTGCTTCTGGAATTAGCCTAGCTTCGCTTGGAAAGGGAGATTGGCTCGACGATTTTTGGCGTTTAAGCCTTGGAGGAGTTGGGGGCGGCGAAGAAGAGGGACTCAGGGCTGCGTTTATAGCTCGGCGGAGCGGACGGAGGTGGTGGTGCAGCGCACCGAGGAAAGAGAGGATGAGGGGAAGGGAGACAATGGTGGGGCGGCCATCGGCCATGGTGCGCTCCGCACTCGAGTCTGAGCGGGGGAAAGGAAGAGGGAGGTGACAGGATTCGCGCGGCGTGGAGGCGCATGGACGACCAAGGTAAGGGGTGTCCGGTACGGGTGCAAGGGCGAGGTCCAAGAGCGAACAAGGGTGCGAGGAGAGAGAAGGAGTGCGATGCATGAGTGAATGCGGCACAGCACCGCAATAATGCGAAAGCGAGTGCGTGAGCGGGTCCGGTGCGCTCGCGGCATCTGCAGGACACGTGGCGACAGTGACCCGGCGTACGTCGCGTGTCTCCACAGGTGTCCTAATGACCCGCACTACGGTGATATCCAAACCATCCTGATTAGTCTCTTAGCGTAGGATATATCAATTACGCATACCCTAGTTTGCCGTAGAAGAGCGACATATTACCTCTGAGGACAGCATAAGAACATCACAAAGCTGCAAGACAAACATACTGCTTCGAAACTACAACGGAAGGTAACAACACTAGGGAAAAACGAGGAAAAAAACACTACTAGGCTATGGGTACATCTCCCTGGGGGGGCAACTAATCTACTACGTCGGACCGAACGGCTTCATTCCTGGGCTCCCATGATTGCTATACCGCACTGGGTTGCGGATCTGCTTCTTCTTTTGGCGGTGGCTGGGTGAGAGGAAGGGAAGGCTCTATTTCTGAGGCTTCCGTGGGTGGAGGTGCTGGCGGAACATCAATTCCTCTTCTTTCGGGAGGGTATACAGGAATCCCTTCCAAGATCACAGGCTCCTGCCTATCCATGGCAAGCGTCCTACGCTTGGCTCTAGTAACGAGAAAAACGTCCTTCAGCTCCTGGGTGTGGCGGTCTTCGGCCTCCTTCAGGGCTTCGGCAATGGCAGTCTCACGGCTCTCTGCGGCTGCTGTATCGGCATGTGCTTCTGCGAGTTGCACTTGGAGCATCCTGGAGAAGATCTCGGCTTCCTCGGCTCGACGAAGACACTCCCTCAACTTCGAGGCCTGCCGGTCATACTGCTCATCCAGAGCAAGCAAATACGTGGTCATGTGCACCACGGTCGGGTTGTCTTCTTGCAGGCCTTGCCCATGCAAAGCCTCCATGCGAGCCCCCCATACCCGCCGATTCTTGTCCAAGGGTGGAAAGAACCGCATGGGGGTACGAGCAATGGGCTCCTCATAGATCTGGCAAAGGTGCCGCAAGGCTTTGCGGGCCACAACTTGGTAGGTGTCGACGAAGCGAAACCCGGTTGCGGTCATACTCCAGGCTTCAGTGAGCTCGGGGAACTCCTCACTTTTCCCAATGTAGACGGTGACTTCACATCGCTCAGTACCATGCTCCTCATACTCACGGCCTTCATACTCGGGGCGATCTCTAATTCCGAGTTTCTGCATGGTGGCATACAGAATCTTGGGAAAGCCCTCGGTGTTCAGGCAGTAGCTGCTGACCCAGGCTCCTGCCATTCTTCGTGGGTGGTGGTTGGTAAGGGAGGATTAAAGGGCTAAGGGCTTTGCTCGAGAGAAGAAGGCTGTTGGCGAGATAAGTCGAATGCGCTGAGTGGTGGTACCAAGCAACTGAGATCGGTCTTTGTAGAGGTGGAGTGGTCACCGGTCCTGGCGCAGTCCGCCAACAAGCATGAGCGGGTAAAACGAGAAAGGAGGCAGCAGGATTCACGCAGCGTGCGGACGACCGAGGCCACGAGGGTTCCAGTACGGGTGCGGGGCAGAGGACCGACAAGAGCTGACGTGACCCACTGAGTAAATGCAACAAAAACTCATTCTTCACTTCACCACATGGATTAATATCAAGATATGATGCTCATGACATGATTAGCGACCGTAGCTAGAGATTAACACCTGGGGTGTTACAGCCCTCCCCCCTTAAAAGAATCTCGTCCCGAGATTCTGAACGAAAGCTTCCAAGGGAAGAGTACAGTAACTCCCCATAGATCTGGAACTACACCGGAGATTTACACAACTTCTCGGGCTACGGTTGATTCCCAAATCGCACAGAATCCAGGGATAAAACAAAGACCGGCCCCAAGGGCTAGGAATACATATAAAGCATTAGATCCACCTTAATCTAGAAGTTTCGACAGACGCGAGCAATGAAGGAATGCCAAGAAAATGAGCACCCAGAACATAACATAGGTCCAACAGAGCCAGAAACAAAAGGGGTCGAACAAGAACATGGCAGATTCTAAGGCCACTAACTAACTGGATGCACGCTCGACCTTCAGGGATGAAACCGGGTCTTCTTCTTCGTCAGCACTTGGCAACCTTTGTCTAGCGACTCAGATTCGCAAGCTAGACTTAATCTTGCAGTGCTGGCCTGCAAATCTTCCCCTTCCGCTTAGCTGCTTCTGGAATTAGCCTAGCTTCGCTTGGAAAGGGAGATTGGCTCGACGATTTTTGGCGTTTAAGCCTTGGAGGAGTTGGGGGCGGCGAAGAAGAGGGACTCAGGGCTGCGTTTATAGCTCGGCGGAGCGGACGGAGGTGGTGGTGCAGCGCACCGAGGAAAGAGAGGATGAGGGGAAGGGAGACAATGGTGGGGCGGCCATCGGCCATGGTGCGCTCCGCACTCGAGTCTGAGCGGGGGAAAGGAAGAGGGAGGTGACAGGATTCGCGCGGCGTGGAGGCGCATGGACGACCAAGGTAAGGGGTGTCCGGTACGGGTGCAAGGGCGAGGTCCAAGAGCGAACAAGGGTGCGAGGAGAGAGAAGGAGTGCGATGCATGAGTGAATGCGGCACAGCACCGCAATAATGCGAAAGCGAGTGCGTGAGCGGGTCCGGTGCGCTCGCGGCATCTGCAGGACACGTGGCGACAGTGACCCGGCGTACGTCGCGTGTCTCCACAGGTGTCCTAATGACCCGCACTACGGTGATATCCAAACCATCCTGATTAGTCTCTTAGCGTAGGATATATCAATTACGCATACCCTAGTTTGCCGTAGAAGAGCGACATATTACCTCTGAGGACAGCATAAGAACATCACAAAGCTGCAAGACAAACATACTGCTTCGAAACTACAACGGAAGGTAACAACACTAGGGAAAAACGAGGAAAAAAACACTACTAGGCTATGGGTACATCTCCCTGGGGGGGCAACTAATCTACTACGTCGGACCGAACGGCTTCATTCCTGGGCTCCCATGATTGCTATACCGCACTGGGTTGCGGATCTGCTTCTTCTTTTGGCGGTGGCTGGGTGAGAGGAAGGGAAGGCTCTATTTCTGAGGCTTCCGTGGGTGGAGGTGCTGGCGGAACATCAATTCCTCTTCTTTCGGGAGGGTATACAGGAATCCCTTCCAAGATCACAGGCTCCTGCCTATCCATGGCAAGCGTCCTACGCTTGGCTCTAGTAACGAGAAAAACGTCCTTCAGCTCCTGGGTGTGGCGGTCTTCGGCCTCCTTCAGGGCTTCGGCAATGGCAGTCTCACGGCTCTCTGCGGCTGCTGTATCGGCATGTGCTTCTGCGAGTTGCACTTGGAGCATCCTGGAGAAGATCTCGGCTTCCTCGGCTCGACGAAGACACTCCCTCAACTTCGAGGCCTGCCGGTCATACTGCTCATCCAGAGCAAGCAAATACGTGGTCATGTGCACCACGGTCGGGTTGTCTTCTTGCAGGCCTTGCCCATGCAAAGCCTCCATGCGAGCCCCCCATACCCGCCGATTCTTGTCCAAGGGTGGAAAGAACCGCATGGGGGTACGAGCAATGGGCTCCTCATAGATCTGGCAAAGGTGCCGCAAGGCTTTGCGGGCCACAACTTGGTAGGTGTCGACGAAGCGAAACCCGGTTGCGGTCATACTCCAGGCTTCAGTGAGCTCGGGGAACTCCTCACTTTTCCCAATGTAGACGGTGACTTCACATCGCTCAGTACCATGCTCCTCATACTCACGGCCTTCATACTCGGGGCGATCTCTAATTCCGAGTTTCTGCATGGTGGCATACAGAATCTTGGGAAAGCCCTCGGTGTTCAGGCAGTAGCTGCTGACCCAGGCTCCTGCCATTCTTCGTGGGTGGTGGTTGGTAAGGGAGGATTAAAGGGCTAAGGGCTTTGCTCGAGAGAAGAAGGCTGTTGGCGAGATAAGTCGAATGCGCTGAGTGGTGGTACCAAGCAACTGAGATCGGTCTTTGTAGAGGTGGAGTGGTCACCGGTCCTGGCGCAGTCCGCCAACAAGCATGAGCGGGTAAAACGAGAAAGGAGGCAGCAGGATTCACGCAGCGTGCGGACGACCGAGGCCACGAGGGTTCCAGTACGGGTGCGGGGCAGAGGACCGACAAGAGCTGACGTGACCCACTGAGTAAATGCAACATAGTGCACGTGAACAGAGCGACGGGGAGTTACTGTACTCTTCCCTTGGAAGCTTTCGTTCAGAATCTCGGGACGAGATTCTTTTAAGGGGGGAGGGCTGTAACACCCCAGGTGTTAATCTCTAGCTACGGTCGCTAATCATGTCATGAGCATCATATCTTGATATTAATCCATGTGGTGAAGTGAAGAATGAGTTTTTGTTGCATTTACTCAGTGGGTCACGTCAGCTCTTGTCGGTCCTCTGCCCCGCACCCGTACTGGAACCCTCGTGGCCTCGGTCGTCCGCACGCTGCGTGAATCCTGCTGCCTCCTTTCTCGTTTTACCCGCTCATGCTTGTTGGCGGACTGCGCCAGGACCGGTGACCACTCCACCTCTACAAAGACCGATCTCAGTTGCTTGGTACCACCACTCAGCGCATTCGACTTATCTCGCCAACAGCCTTCTTCTCTCGAGCAAAGCCCTTAGCCCTTTAATCCTCCCTTACCAACCACCACCCACGAAGAATGGCAGGAGCCTGGGTCAGCAGCTACTGCCTGAACACCGAGGGCTTTCCCAAGATTCTGTATGCCACCATGCAGAAACTCGGAATTAGAGATCGCCCCGAGTATGAAGGCCGTGAGTATGAGGAGCATGGTACTGAGCGATGTGAAGTCACCGTCTACATTGGGAAAAGTGAGGAGTTCCCCGAGCTCACTGAAGCCTGGAGTATGACCGCAACCGGGTTTCGCTTCGTCGACACCTACCAAGTTGTGGCCCGCAAAGCCTTGCGGCACCTTTGCCAGATCTATGAGGAGCCCATTGCTCGTACCCCCATGCGGTTCTTTCCACCCTTGGACAAGAATCGGCGGGTATGGGGGGCTCGCATGGAGGCTTTGCATGGGCAAGGCCTGCAAGAAGACAACCCGACCGTGGTGCACATGACCACGTATTTGCTTGCTCTGGATGAGCAGTATGACCGGCAGGCCTCGAAGTTGAGGGAGTGTCTTCGTCGAGCCGAGGAAGCCGAGATCTTCTCCAGGATGCTCCAAGTGC
The DNA here is from genome assembly GCA_030439765.1 of Tripidium arundinaceum. Lineage (NCBI taxonomy): Eukaryota > Viridiplantae > Streptophyta > Magnoliopsida > Poales > Poaceae > Tripidium > Tripidium arundinaceum. Next base: position 20,333 of record JAHUYU010001811.1, read on the forward strand.
AACTCGCAGAAGCACATGCCGATACAGCAGCCGCAGAGAGCCGTGAGACTGCCATTGCCGAAGCCCTGAAGGAGGCCGAAGACCGCCACACCCAGGAGCTGAAGGACGTTTTTCTCGTTACTAGAGCCAAGCGTAGGACGCTTGCCATGGATAGGCAGGAGCCTGTGATCTTGGAAGGGATTCCTGTATACCCTCCCGAAAGAAGAGGAATTGATGTTCCGCCAGCACCTCCACCCACGGAAGCCTCAGAAATAGAGCCTTCCCTTCCTCTCACCCAGCCACCGCCAAAAGAAGAAGCAGATCCGCAACCCAGTGCGGTATAGCAATCATGGGAGCCCAGGAATGAAGCCGTTCGGTCCGACGTAGTAGATTAGTTGCCCCCCCAGGGAGATGTACCCATAGCCTAGTAGTGTTTTTTTCCTCGTTTTTCCCTAGTGTTGTTACCTTCCGTTGTAGTTTCGAAGCAGTATGTTTGTCTTGCAGCTTTGTGATGTTCTTATGCTGTCCTCAGAGGTAATATGTCGCTCTTCTACGGCAAACTAGGGTATGCGTAATTGATATATCCTACGCTAAGAGACTAATCAGGATGGTTTGGATATCACCGTAGTGCGGGTCATTAGGACACCTGTGGAGACACGCGACGTACGCCGGGTCACTGTCGCCACGTGTCCTGCAGATGCCGCGAGCGCACCGGACCCGCTCACGCACTCGCTTTCGCATTATTGCGGTGCTGTGCCGCATTCACTCATGCATCGCACTCCTTCTCTCTCCTCGCACCCTTGTTCGCTCTTGGACCTCGCCCTTGCACCCGTACCGGACACCCCTTACCTTGGTCGTCCATGCGCCTCCACGCCGCGCGAATCCTGTCACCTCCCTCTTCCTTTCCCCCGCTCAGACTCGAGTGCGGAGCGCACCATGGCCGATGGCCGCCCCACCATTGTCTCCCTTCCCCTCATCCTCTCTTTCCTCGGTGCGCTGCACCACCACCTCCGTCCGCTCCGCCGAGCTATAAACGCAGCCCTGAGTCCCTCTTCTTCGCCGCCCCCAACTCCTCCAAGGCTTAAACGCCAAAAATCGTCGAGCCAATCTCCCTTTCCAAGCGAAGCTAGGCTAATTCCAGAAGCAGCTAAGCGGAAGGGGAAGATTTGCAGGCCAGCACTGCAAGATTAAGTCTAGCTTGCGAATCTGAGTCGCTAGACAAAGGTTGCCAAGTGCTGACGAAGAAGAAGACCCGGTTTCATCCCTGAAGGTCGAGCGTGCATCCAGTTAGTTAGTGGCCTTAGAATCTGCCATGTTCTTGTTCGACCCCTTTTGTTTCTGGCTCTGTTCCTTTTCATACTAATTTTTAAACTAACAAACATCACATCAACACTTGAAACAAACATACTAACACACGCACGAAGTTCTTATCTTGCTGATGGCATAATTTTCTACCCACCTTATATATCATTTTAGCTCTCAAAAATTCATTTTTCAAGCCAACTTTATATATTTCCAAGCACGGCTAAAGCACTAAGGTTTATTACTCGACATATTTAAATGCAACAAAAACTCATTCTTCACTTCACCACATGGATTAATATCAAGATATGATGCTCATGACATGATTAGCGACCGTAGCTAGAGATTAACACCTGGGGTGTTACAGCCCTCCCCCCTTAAAAGAATCTCGTCCCGAGATTCTGAACGAAAGCTTCCAAGGGAAGAGTACAGTAACTCCCCATAGATCTGGAACTACACCGGAGATTTACACAACTTCTCGGGCTACGGTTGATTCCCAAATCGCACAGAATCCAGGGATAAAACAAAGACCGGCCCCAAGGGCTAGGAATACATATAAAGCATTAGATCCACCTTAATCTAGAAGTTTCGACAGACGCGAGCAATGAAGGAATGCCAAGAAAATGAGCACCCAGAACATAACATAGGTCCAACAGAGCCAGAAACAAAAGGGGTCGAACAAGAACATGGCAGATTCTAAGGCCACTAACTAACTGGATGCACGCTCGACCTTCAGGGATGAAACCGGGTCTTCTTCTTCGTCAGCACTTGGCAACCTTTGTCTAGCGACTCAGATTCGCAAGCTAGACTTAATCTTGCAGTGCTGGCCTGCAAATCTTCCCCTTCCGCTTAGCTGCTTCTGGAATTAGCCTAGCTTCGCTTGGAAAGGGAGATTGGCTCGACGATTTTTGGCGTTTAAGCCTTGGAGGAGTTGGGGGCGGCGAAGAAGAGGGACTCAGGGCTGCGTTTATAGCTCGGCGGAGCGGACGGAGGTGGTGGTGCAGCGCACCGAGGAAAGAGAGGATGAGGGGAAGGGAGACAATGGTGGGGCGGCCATCGGCCATGGTGCGCTCCGCACTCGAGTCTGAGCGGGGGAAAGGAAGAGGGAGGTGACAGGATTCGCGCGGCGTGGAGGCGCATGGACGACCAAGGTAAGGGGTGTCCGGTACGGGTGCAAGGGCGAGGTCCAAGAGCGAACAAGGGTGCGAGGAGAGAGAAGGAGTGCGATGCATGAGTGAATGCGGCACAGCACCGCAATAATGCGAAAGCGAGTGCGTGAGCGGGTCCGGTGCGCTCGCGGCATCTGCAGGACACGTGGCGACAGTGACCCGGCGTACGTCGCGTGTCTCCACAGGTGTCCTAATGACCCGCACTACGGTGATATCCAAACCATCCTGATTAGTCTCTTAGCGTAGGATATATCAATTACGCATACCCTAGTTTGCCGTAGAAGAGCGACATATTACCTCTGAGGACAGCATAAGAACATCACAAAGCTGCAAGACAAACATACTGCTTCGAAACTACAACGGAAGGTAACAACACTGGGGGAAAACGAGGAAAAAACACTACTAGGCTACGGGTACATCTCCCTGGGGGCAACTAATCTACTACGTCGGACCGAACGGCTTCATTCCTGGGCTCCCGTGATTGCTATACTGCACTGGGTTGCGGATCTGCTTCTTCTTTTGGCGGTGGCTGGGTGAGGGGAAGGGAAGGCTCTATTTCTGAGGCTTCCGTGGGTGGAGGGGCTGGCGGAACATCAATTCCTCTTCTATCGGGAGGGTAGACAGGAATCCCTTCCAAGATCACAGGCTCCTGCCTATCCAAGGCAAGCGTCCTACGCTTGGCTCTAGTAACGAGAAAAACGTCCTTCAGCTCCTGGGTGTGGCGGTCTTCGGCCTCCTTCAGGGCTTCGGCAATGGCAGTCTCACGGCTCTCTGCGGCTGCTGTATCGGCATGTGCTTCTGCGAGTTGCACTTGGAGCATCCTGGAGAAGATCTCGGCTTCCTCGGCTCGACGAAGACACTCCCTCAACTTCGAGGCCTGCCGGTCATACTGCTCATCCAGAGCAAGCAAATACGTGGTCATGTGCACCACGGTCGGGTTGTCTTCTTGCAGGCCTTGCCCATGCAAAGCCTCCATGCGAGCCCCCCATACCCGCCGATTCTTGTCCAAGGGTGGAAAGAAGACAACCCGACCGTGGTGCACATGACCACGTATTTGCTTGCTCTGGATGAGCAGTATGACCGGCAGGCCTCGAAGTTGAGGGAGTGTCTTCGTCGAGCCGAGGAAGCCGAGATCTTCTCCAGGATGCTCCAAGTGCAACTCGCAGAAGCACATGCCGATACAGCAGCCGCAGAGAGCCGTGAGACTGCCATTGCCGAAGCCCTGAAGGAGGCCGAAGACCGCCACACCCAGGAGCTGAAGGACGTTTTTCTCGTTACTAGAGCCAAGCGTAGGACGCTTGCCTTGGATAGGCAGGAGCCTGTGATCTTGGAAGGGATTCCTGTCTACCCTCCCGATAGAAGAGGAATTGATGTTCCGCCAGCCCCTCCACCCACGGAAGCCTCAGAAATAGAGCCTTCCCTTCCCCTCACCCAGCCACCGCCAAAAGAAGAAGCAGATCCGCAACCCAGTGCAGTATAGCAATCACGGGAGCCCAGGAATGAAGCCGTTCGGTCCGACGTAGTAGATTAGTTGCCCCCAGGGAGATGTACCCGTAGCCTAGTAGTGTTTTTTCCTCGTTTTCCCCCAGTGTTGTTACCTTCCGTTGTAGTTTCGAAGCAGTATGTTTGTCTTGCAGCTTTGTGATGTTCTTATGCTGTCCTCAGAGGTAATATGTCGCTCTTCTACGGCAAACTAGGGTATGCGTAATTGATATATCCTACGCTAAGAGGCTAATCAGGTGTTTGGATATCACCGTAGTGCGGGTCATTAGGACACCTGTGGAGACACGCGACGTACGCCGGGTCACTGTCGCCAAGTGTCCTGCAGATGCCGCGAGCGCACCGGACCCGCTCACGCACTCGCTTTCGCATTATTGCGGTGCTGTGCCGCATTCACTCATGCATCGCACTCCTTCTCTCTCCTCGCACCCTTGTCCGCTCTTGGACCTCGCCCTTGCACCCGTACCGGACCCCCCCTTACCTTGGTCGTCCATGCGCCTCCACGCCGCGCGAATCCTGTCACCTCCCTCTTCCTTTCCCCCGCTCAGACTCGAGTGCGGAGCGCACCATGGCCGATGGCCGCCCCACCATTGTCTCCCTTCCCCTCATCCTCTCTTTCCTCGGTGCGCTGCACCACCACCTCCGTCCGCTCCGCCGAGCTATAAACGCAGCCCTGAGTCCCTCTTCTTCGCCGCCCCCAACTCCTCCAAGGCTTAAACGCCAAAAATCGTCGAGCCAATCTCCCTTTCCAAGCGAAGCTAGGATAATTCCAGAAGCAGCTAAGCGGAAGGGGAAGATTTGAAGGCCAGCACTGCAAGATTAAGTCTAGCTTCCGAATCTGAGTCGCTAGACAAAGGTTGCCAAGTGCTGACGAAGAAGAAGACCCGGTTTCATCCCTGAAGGACGAGCGTGCATCCAGTTAGTTAGTGGCCTTAGAATCTGCCATGTTCTTGTTCGACCCCTTTTGTTTCTGGCTCTGTTGGACCTATGTTATGTTCTGGGTGCTCATTTTCTTGGCATTCCTTCATTGCTCGCGTCTGTCGAAACTTCTAGATTAAGGTGGATGGGTGAGGGGAAGGGAAGGCTCTATTTCTGAGGCTTCCGTGGGTGGAGGGGCTGGCGGAACATCAATTCCTCTTCTATCGGGAGGGTAGACAGGAATCCCTTCCAAGATCACAGGCTCCTGCCTATCCAAGGCAAGCGTCCTACGCTTGGCTCTAGTAACGAGAAAAACGTCCTTCAGCTCCTGGGTGTGGCGGTCTTCGGCCTCCTTCAGGGCTTCGGCAATGGCAGTCTCACGGCTCTCTGCGGCTGCTGTATCGGCATGTGCTTCTGCGAGTTGCACTTGGAGCATCCTGGAGAAGATCTCGGCTTCCTCGGCTCGACGAAGACACTCCCTCAACTTCGAGGCCTGCCGGTCATACTGCTCATCCAGAGCAAGCAAATACGTGGTCATGTGCACCACGGTCGGGTTGTCTTCTTTCCACCCTTGGACAAGAATCGGCGGGTATGGGGGGCTCGCATGGAGGCTTTGCATGGGCAAGGCCTGCAAGAAGACAACCCGACCGTGGTGCACATGACCACGTATTTGCTTGCTCTGGATGAGCAGTATGACCGGCAGGCCTCGAAGTTGAGGGAGTGTCTTCGTCGAGCCGAGGAAGCCGAGATCTTCTCCAGGATGCTCCAAGTGCAACTCGCAGAAGCACATGCCGATACAGCAGCCGCAGAGAGCCGTGAGACTGCCATTGCCGAAGCCCTGAAGGAGGCCGAAGACCGCCACACCCAGGAGCTGAAGGACGTTTTTCTCGTTACTAGAGCCAAGCGTAGGACGCTTGCCTTGGATAGGCAGGAGCCTGTGATCTTGGAAGGGATTCCTGTCTACCCTCCCGATAGAAGAGGAATTGATGTTCCGCCAGCCCCTCCACCCACGGAAGCCTCAGAAATAGAGCCTTCCCTTCCCCTCACCCAGCCACCGCCAAAAGAAGAAGCAGATCCGCAACCCAGTGCAGTATAGCAATCACGGGAGCCCAGGAATGAAGCCGTTCGGTCCGACGTAGTAGATTAGTTGCCCCCAGGGAGATGTACCCGTAGCCTAGTAGTGTTTTTTCCTCGTTTTCCCCCAGTGTTGTTACCTTCCGTTGTAGTTTCGAAGCAGTATGTTTGTCTTGCAGCTTTGTGATGTTCTTATGCTGTCCTCAGAGGTAATATGTCGCTCTTCTACGGCAAACTAGGGTATGCGTAATTGATATATCCTACGCTAAGAGGCTAATCAGGTGTTTGGATATCACCGTAGTGCGGGTCATTAGGACACCTGTGGAGACACGCGACGTACGCCGGGTCACTGTCGCCAAGTGTCCTGCAGATGCCGCGAGCGCACCGGACCCGCTCACGCACTCGCTTTCGCATTATTGCGGTGCTGTGCCGCATTCACTCATGCATCGCACTCCTTCTCTCTCCTCGCACCCTTGTCCGCTCTTGGACCTCGCCCTTGCACCCGTACCGGACCCCCCCTTACCTTGGTCGTCCATGCGCCTCCACGCCGCGCGAATCCTGTCACCTCCCTCTTCCTTTCCCCCGCTCAGACTCGAGTGCGGAGCGCACCATGGCCGATGGCCGCCCCACCATTGTCTCCCTTCCCCTCATCCTCTCTTTCCTCGGTGCGCTGCACCACCACCTCCGTCCGCTCCGCCGAGCTATAAACGCAGCCCTGAGTCCCTCTTCTTCGCCGCCCCCAACTCCTCCAAGGCTTAAACGCCAAAAATCGTCGAGCCAATCTCCCTTTCCAAGCGAAGCTAGGATAATTCCAGAAGCAGCTAAGCGGAAGGGGAAGATTTGAAGGCCAGCACTGCAAGATTAAGTCTAGCTTCCGAATCTGAGTCGCTAGACAAAGGTTGCCAAGTGCTGACGAAGAAGAGGGACTCAGGGCTGCGTTTATAGCTCGGCGGAGCGGACGGAGGTGGTGGTGCAGCGCACCGAGGAAAGAGAGGATGAGGGGAAGGGAGACAATGGTGGGGCGGCCATCGGCCATGGTGCGCTCCGCACTCGAGTCTGAGCGGGGGAAAGGAAGAGGGAGGTGACAGGATTCGCGCGGCGTGGAGGCGCATGGACGACCAAGGTAAGGGGGGGTCCGGTACGGGTGCAAGGGCGAGGTCCAAGAGCGGACAAGGGTGCGAGGAGAGAGAAGGAGTGCGATGCATGAGTGAATGCGGCACAGCACCGCAATAATGCGAAAGCGAGTGCGTGAGCGGGTCCGGTGCGCTCGCGGCATCTGCAGGACACTTGGCGACAGTGACCCGGCGTACGTCGCGTGTCTCCACAGGTGTCCTAATGACCCGCACTACGGTGATATCCAAACACCTGATTAGCCTCTTAGCGTAGGATATATCAATTACGCATACCCTAGTTTGCCGTAGAAGAGCGACATATTACCTCTGAGGACAGCATAAGAACATCACAAAGCTGCAAGACAAACATACTGCTTCGAAACTACAACGGAAGGTAACAACACTGGGGGAAAACGAGGAAAAAACACTACTAGGCTACGGGTACATCTCCCTGGGGGCAACTAATCTACTACGTCGGACCGAACGGCTTCATTCCTGGGCTCCCGTGATTGCTATACTGCACTGGGTTGCGGATCTGCTTCTTCTTTTGGCGGTGGCTGGGTGAGGGGAAGGGAAGGCTCTATTTCTGAGGCTTCCGTGGGTGGAGGAGGCTGGCGGAACATCAATTCCTCTTCTATCGGGAGGGTAGACAGGAATCCCTTCCAAGATCACAGGCTCCTGCCTATCCAAGGCAAGCGTCCTACGCTTGGCTCTAGTAACGAGAAAAACGTCCTTCAGCTCCTGGGTGTGGCGGTCTTCGGCCTCCTTCAGGGCTTCGGCAATGGCAGTCTCACGGCTCTCTGCGGCTGCTGTATCGGCATGTGCTTCTGCGAGTTGCACTTGGAGCATCCTGGAGAAGATCTCGGCTTCCTCGGCTCGACGAAGACACTCCCTCAACTTCGAGGCCTGCCGGTCATACTGCTCATCCAGAGCAAGCAAATACGTGGTCATGTGCACCACGGTCGGGTTGTCTTCTTGCAGGCCTTGCCCATGCAAAGCCTCCATGCGAGCCCCCCATACCCGCCGATTCTTGTCCAAGGGTGGAAAGAAGACAACCCGACCGTGGTGCACATGACCACGTATTTGCTTGCTCTGGATGAGCAGTATGACCGGCAGGCCTCGAAGTTGAGGGAGTGTCTTCGTCGAGCCGAGGAAGCCGAGATCTTCTCCAGGATGCTCCAAGTGCAACTCGCAGAAGCACATGCCGATACAGCAGCCGCAGAGAGCCGTGAGACTGCCATTGCCGAAGCCCTGAAGGAGGCCGAAGACCGCCACACCCAGGAGCTGAAGGACGTTTTTCTCGTTACTAGAGCCAAGCGTAGGACGCTTGCCTTGGATAGGCAGGAGCCTGTGATCTTGGAAGGGATTCCTGTCTACCCTCCCGATAGAAGAGGAATTGATGTTCCGCCAGCCCCTCCACCCACGGAAGCCTCAGAAATAGAGCCTTCCCTTCCCCTCACCCATCCACCTTAATCTAGAAGTTTCGACAGACGCGAGCAATGAAGGAATGCCAAGAAAATGAGCACCCAGAACATAACATAGGTCCAACAGAGCCAGAAACAAAAGGGGTCGAACAAGAACATGGCAGATTCTAAGGCCACTAACTAACTGGATGCACGCTCGTCCTTCAGGGATGAAACCGGGTCTTCTTCTTCGTCAGCACTTGGCAACCTTTGTCTAGCGACTCAGATTCGGAAGCTAGACTTAATCTTGCAGTGCTGGCCTTCAAATCTTCCCCTTCCGCTTAGCTGCTTCTGGAATTATCCTAGCTTCGCTTGGAAAGGGAGATTGGCTCGACGATTTTGGCGTTTAAGCCTTGGAGGAGTTGGGGGCGGCGAAGAAGAGGGACTCAGGGCTGCGTTTATAGCTCGGCGGAGCGGACGGAGGTGGTGGTGCAGCGCACCGAGGAAAGAGAGGATGAGGGGAAGGGAGACAATGGTGGGGCGGCCATCGGCCATGGTGCGCTCCGCACTCGAGTCTGAGCGGGGGAAAGGAAGAGGGAGGTGACAGGATTCGCGCGGCGTGGAGGCGCATGGACGACCAAGGTAAGGGGGGGTCCGGTACGGGTGCAAGGGCGAGGTCCAAGAGCGGACAAGGGTGCGAGGAGAGAGAAGGAGTGCGATGCATGAGTGAATGCGGCACAGCACCGCAATAATGCGAAAGCGAGTGCGTGAGCGGGTCCGGTGCGCTCGCGGCATCTGCAGGACACTTGGCGACAGTGACCCGGCGTACGTCGCGTGTCTCCACAGGTGTCCTAATGACCCGCACTACGGTGATATCCAAACACCTGATTAGCCTCTTAGCGTAGGATATATCAATTACGCATACCCTAGTTTGCCGTAGAAGAGCGACATATTACCTCTGAGGACAGCATAAGAACATCACAAAGCTGCAAGACAAACATACTGCTTCGAAACTACAACGGAAGGTAACAACACTGGGGGAAAACGAGGAAAAAACACTACTAGGCTACGGGTACATCTCCCTGGGGGCAACTAATCTACTACGTCGGACCGAACGGCTTCATTCCTGGGCTCCCGTGATTGCTATACTGCACTGGGTTGCGGATCTGCTTCTTCTTTTGGCGGTGGCTGGGTGAGGGGAAGGGAAGGCTCTATTTCTGAGGCTTCCGTGGGTGGAGGGGCTGGCGGAACATCAATTCCTCTTCTATCGGGAGGGTAGACAGGAATCCCTTCCAAGATCACAGGCTCCTGCCTATCCAAGGCAAGCGTCCTACGCTTGGCTCTAGTAACGAGAAAAACGTCCTTCAGCTCCTGGGTGTGGCGGTCTTCGGCCTCCTTCAGGGCTTCGGCAATGGCAGTCTCACGGCTCTCTGCGGCTGCTGTATCGGCATGTGCTTCTGCGAGTTGCACTTGGAGCATCCTGGAGAAGATCTCGGCTTCCTCGGCTCGACGAAGACACTCCCTCAACTTCGAGGCCTGCCGGTCATACTGCTCATCCAGAGCAAGCAAATACGTGGTCATGTGCACCACGGTCGGGTTGTCTTCTTTCCACCCTTGGACAAGAATCGGCGGGTATGGGGGGCTCGCATGGAGGCTTTGCATGGGCAAGGCCTGCAAGAAGACAACCCGACCGTGGTGCACATGACCACGTATTTGCTTGCTCTGGATGAGCAGTATGACCGGCAGGCCTCGAAGTTGAGGGAGTGTCTTCGTCGAGCCGAGGAAGCCGAGATCTTCTCCAGGATGCTCCAAGTGCAACTCGCAGAAGCACATGCCGATACAGCAGCCGCAGAGAGCCGTGAGACTGCCATTGCCGAAGCCCTGAAGGAGGCCGAAGACCGCCACACCCAGGAGCTGAAGGACGTTTTTCTCGTTACTAGAGCCAAGCGTAGGACGCTTGCCTTGGATAGGCAGGAGCCTGTGATCTTGGAAGGGATTCCTGTCTACCCTCCCGATAGAAGAGGAATTGATGTTCCGCCAGCCCCTCCACCCACGGAAGCCTCAGAAATAGAGCCTTCCCTTCCCCTCACCCAGCCACCGCCAAAAGAAGAAGTAGATCCGCAACCCAGTGCAGTATAGCAATCACGGGAGCCCAGGAATGAAGCCGTTCGGTCCGACGTAGTAGATTAGTTGCCCCCAGGGAGATGTACCCGTAGCCTAGTAGTGTTTTTTCCTCGTTTTCCCCCAGTGTTGTTACCTTCCGTTGTAGTTTCGAAGCAGTATGTTTGTCTTGCAGCTTTGTGATGTTCTTATGCTGTCCTCAGAGGTAATATGTCGCTCTTCTACGGCAAACTAGGGTATGCGTAATTGATATATCCTACGCTAAGAGGCTAATCAGGTGTTTGGATATCACCGTAGTGCGGGTCATTAGGACACCTGTGGAGACACGCGACGTACGCCGGGTCACTGTCGCCAAGTGTCCTGCAGATGCCGCGAGCGCACCGGACCCGCTCACGCACTCGCTTTCGCATTATTGCGGTGCTGTGCCGCATTCACTCATGCATCGCACTCCTTCTCTCTCCTCGCACCCTTGTCCGCTCTTGGACCTCGCCCTTGCACCCGTACCGGACCCCCCCTTACCTTGGTCGTCCATGCGCCTCCACGCCGCGCGAATCCTGTCACCTCCCTCTTCCTTTCCCCCGCTCAGACTCGAGTGCGGAGCGCACCATGGCCGATGGCCGCCCCACCATTGTCTCCCTTCCCCTCATCCTCTCTTTCCTCGGTGCGCTGCACCACCACCTCCGTCCGCTCCGCCGAGCTATAAACGCAGCCCTGAGTCCCTCTTCTTCGCCGCCCCCAACTCCTCCAAGGCTTAAACGCCAAAAATCGTCGAGCCAATCTCCCTTTCCGCTTAGCTG
>JAHUYU010001808.1:0-35713 GCA_030439765.1 Tripidium arundinaceum
CTTTCACCCCTGTTGTTTCCTAGCAAAGTAATTACCAACTTGTTATGATCATAATCTACTTGTCGGTTAAATAACTGAAACGCTTTGTGATGTGTAACCCTAGTTCTTAGCGAAGAAAAGTTGTACTCAAGTTTGCTAATCTTGATTGGCTTCATCCATGAACTAGTATGTGGTATGCCAAAGTAGTTGTTTGGGTATCCTGGATCATGTTGTAGTAACCCTTTTCGTGAGTGAGTCATTAAGATAGGATGAGAGTCGAACCTCTTAACGATTAGTTACCCTAGCTCACCTTTCGGCTTATTACTTGTCCTTTATGTTTGCAATGTCGTTGTTATGTTGTTTCACTCAAGCATGCATTACATCCATGCATATCATTTAGGAATGATGGTCGTTAATGGATCGACGAAAGGATGTTGAAGCCAAACCAAAAAAAGGTGTTATGGTGACCCTTCCTGAAGATGATGGTTGATCGTCGCTGAAGATGGAACCTACTAACTTAATGTGATGTTAGGTTATCCAAGCAAGCCCCGGAGCATTACAAGCCTCCTGTCTCTCTTTTAAAAATTCACTTGAGTTTATATCTTGTATTGTGCATTAAGTATAGGAGTTGAACTAAAACCGCTGCTGCATGACCTACCTTGTCTACAACATCTATATACCTACAACCTTACTAGTATGTCTAAGTCACTAAATGCTTAGCTATGCTTAGACTGGTAGAAGTCGGGTGATTCCTATCATCCGTGAGACATAGGTGGTGTAACAGAACTGACCAATTATACGAAATTAAGTAAGAAAATCACCCGCCGAAGCAGACAATTTAACAAACTTAAGCCCGTATAACCCGGTAGTCCGTGAAACCACGAATGATTTTAAACCAACCAACATACAAACCAAGATCGTACAAGTTTAGTAGCCACCATCACATATTACATAAAGTTTGCAGCGACAGTTGAATACATCGGAGTTTAGAACATAAGTTATTACAAACCAAGTTCAAAATAAAGTAGCGGAAGCAAGTAGTTTCATAAAACACACACACCCTTAATTCAAATACAGTGCCAAAAGATAGTCACTTTCCAAAAAAGCATAAGATAAGACATACGGAGTGACCATTGCCCTTGGTCCTAGTTGTCATCCATCGCCGGATACAGACAGTTGACGCAATAGCCGTAGTACATCTGACCATCTGTAACAACAATGGGAACAACGCCCTGAGTACGAGAAAGTACTCAGCTAGACTTACCCGTCTTAAACCAAAATAAAGTGACACCAAGGATTATGCAAGGCTTTCTTTTAGTGGGCTAGATGACTCATTTGCGAAAAGCATGTGCTATCCTGACTAAACCATTTTAAGTAATTCGCCTCAGGTTTATTATACTTATCCATCTAGGTAAGCACCTACACTATAGCAATCACTTGATTAACCGATAACCTCCTGTTACCACTGGAATTTAGCATTTCCAACACCATCCATATAACCATAAGTGTTCCATCATCATTACTATGATGCTGTAACTCAAGTCAAGTGCTCACTATCTAAGAGCGATGGCGATTCAAATCGATTCCTAACTAGCTGGTGATTTATTCCTCACACAAACCACACTCACCGATCAAGTGAGCTACAGATCACAAATGACACTTTCTAGGTAAACGTCGTGGGGTAACAATCATGGACCGCACTACCCACGGACCGCCCGACTGCCAGGACGCACCTTAGGCTTACTCTTCGCATCCCTGTATAAACCCCCTTTGTCACCAGTCTGCTAATCCGAGTTTACCCCCGACCCAAAAAGTGTCACTAGCTTCGCAGTCGAAAGGTACTTTATTCAGCCAGCTAAATGTGAGGCATGCGTTCAACATGACAAGAGAGACAAGCAACGATCGATCCTTAATCGACACAGACGAAAAACTACTAGCACCCCCAGAACCCTGTCTGGTTGCCTCCAACTTTTCCATCCGGTCTCTAGTTATCCATCAACACATGATTATTTTTCTGGATATCAACCATTCCATAGCTAAAATATTCTAGTAACCACCTATCATTTTAGGTGACCGGATGGAAAAGTTGGAGGCAACCAGACAGGGTTCTGGGGTGCTAGTAGTTTTTCGTCTGTGTCGATTAAGGATCGATCGTTGCTTGTCTCTCTTGTCATGTTGAACGCATGCCTCACATTTAGCTGGCTGAATAAAGTACCTTTCGACTGCGAAGCTAGTGACACTTTTTGGGTCGGGGGTAAACTCGGATTAGCAGACTGGTGACAAAGGGGGTTATACAGGGATGCGAAGAGTAAGCCTAAGGTGCGTCCTGGCAGTCGGGCGGTCCGTGGGTAGTGCGGTCCATGATTGTTACCCCACGACGTTTACCTAGAAAGTGTCATTTGTGATCTGTAGCTCACTTGATCGGTGAGTGTGGTTTGTGTGAGGAATAAATCACCAGCTAGTTAGGAATCGATTTGAATCGCCATCGCTCTTAGATAGTGAGCACTTGACTTGAGTTACAGCATCATAGTAATGATGATGGAACACTTATGGTTATATGGATGGTGTTGGAAATGCTAAATTCCAGTGGTAACAGGAGGTTATCGGTTAATCAAGTGATTGCTATAGTGTAGGTGCTTACCTAGATGGATAAGTATAATAAACCTGAGGCGAATTACTTAAAATGGTTTAGTCAGGATAGCACATGCTTTTCGCAAATGAGTCATCTAGCCCACTAAAAGAAAGCCTTGCATAATCCTTGGTGTCACTTTATTTTGGTTTAAGACGGGTAAGTCTAGCTGAGTACTTTCTCGTACTCAGGGCGTTGTTCCCATTGTTGTTACAGATGGTCAGATGTACTACGGCTATTGCGTCAACTGTCTGTATCCGGCGATGGATGACAACTAGGACCAAGGGCAATGGTCACTCCGTATGTCTTATCTTATGCTTTTTTGGAAAGTGACTATCTTTTGGCACTGTATTTGAATTAAGGGTGTGTGTGTTTTATGAAACTACTTGCTTCCGCTACTTTATTTTGAACTTGGTTTGTAATAACTTATGTTCTAAACTCCGATGTATTCAACTGTCGCTGCAAACTTTATGTAATATGTGATGGTGGCTACTAAACTTGTACGATCTTGGTTTGTATGTTGGTTGGTTTTAAAATCATTCGTGGTTTCACGGACTACCGGGTTATACGGGCTTAAGTTTGTTAAATTGTCTGCTTCGGCGGGTGATTTTCTTACTTAATTTCGTATAATTGGTCAGTTCTGTTACACCACCTATGTCTCACGGATGATAGGAATCACCCGACTTCTACCAGTCTAAGCATAGCTAAGCATTTAGTGACTTAGACATACTAGTAAGGTTGTAGGTATATAGATGTTGTAGACAAGGTAGGTCATGCAGCAGCGGTTTTAGTTCAACTCCTATACTTAATGCACAATACAAGATATAAACTCAAGTGAATTTTTAAAAGAGAGACAGGAGGCTTGTAATGCTCCGGGGCTTGCTTGGATAACCTAACATCACATTAAGTTAGTAGGTTCCATCTTCAGCGACGATCAACCATCATCTTCAGGAAGGGTCACCATAACACCTTTTTTTGGTTTGGCTTCAACATCCTTTCGTCGATCCATTAACGACCATCATTCCTAAATGATATGCATGGATGTAATGCATGCTTGAGTGAAACAACATAACAACGACATTGCAAACATAAAGGACAAGTAATAAGCCGAAAGGTGAGCTAGGGTAACTAATCGTTAAGAGGTTCGACTCTCATCCTATCTTAATGACTCACTCACGAAAAGGGTTACTACAACATGATCCAGGATACCCAAACAACTACTTTGGCATACCACATACTAGTTCATGGATGAAGCCAATCAAGATTAGCAAACTTGAGTACAACTTTTCTTCGCTAAGAACTAGGGTTACACATCACAAAGCGTTTCAGTTATTTAACCGACAAGTAGATTATGATCATAACAAGTTGGTAATTACTTTGCTAGGAAACAACAGGGGTGAAAGTGTTCATGGACTACAATCAACTCCAAAACTCATTTAAGTTATTTCAAGATTTAGATTAGTCCTTTTGATAATTATAAACTAATAATTAAAGCACATAACTAAGAATATAATTAAATATTATCAAATTGGTCCCAAACTTTTTGTGGAGGTTAATTATACCATAAAACAGTGGCAAAACAAATTTTATAATTTTTGGATATTTAGATTGGCCTACAAAAATCATAGAAGTTGCATTTCTTAATTAAAACAGGTAATTTTAAAACATGCCAAAACTACTAAAATTGCTCATTTCATATTTTTCCTACATAGCGCACATCATGTAGAGGCTACACAAAAATTTTCATGATTTTACCAGGCTTACATAATTAGTTATGAAAATAACAAACATCAGCACTTTTATAAAAATAATAAAACACTGAAAAAGGAAAAGAAAGCTTCGGCCCGAAGTGGCTCGGCTCGGCCCACGCGCAGTCTGGGTGGGATGGCAGGCCGGCCCAGCAGCGCGAGCAGACCAGCCCACACGGCGTGGCCCAGGCGCGGGCGCGCGCTTTTGTGAAAAAGCCCCTCCACTTTCTTGAAACTAACCCGCAAAACACTATTTGGAATTATTCCCTTGATTACGTAGGGTTGCGTCCAAATCCAAGTGTGGCCATCATGATCACCGTGTCCATCTTGCCACCAACCTTGGAATGTACTAATCCTCATATGCTACAAACAACTTAGGCATAGGATTAGTACTTAGGCATTGTCACTAATTACCAACACCAAACATAGGACTTTCACATGTCCGGCGCACCGCTCCTCCTCCTTTATCCACCGCCTGAGCCGCTCCCATCGAGCCGCTCAACTTCTGGCCATCGCGTCGATGTGCGCGTGATCGCGCCTTGCGCCGCCACGCGTGGCTGGGCCATCACAGGCCATCACGAGCCAAGCCGAAGCCCTACATGGGAGCGCGCAGGCCAGGGTTTACCGCGGCCCTACAGCTTGCCGCCGACCCCTTGCCTCGGTGGCCGTAAATCAGCACCGGTCGGCCAACCCCACTGCATGCTCTGCTCTGTGGAGGAGGCAAGGATGAAGGAGTGTAAATAGAAATAAGCCGAGGTGTTAATCGCGAAATCCACGACTCAAGGGAATAATTCCAAATAGTGTTTTGCGGGTTAGTTTCAAGAAAGTGGAGGGGCTTTTTCACAAAAGCGCGCGCCCGCGCCTGGGCCACGCCGTGTGGGCTGGTCTGCTCGCGCTGCTGGGCCGGCCTGCCATCCCACCCAGACTGCGCGTGGGCCGAGCCGAGCCACTTCGGGCCGAAGCTTTCTTTTCCTTTTTCAGTGTTTTATTATTTTTATAAAAGTGCTGATGTTTGTTATTTTCATAACTAATTATGTAAGCCTGGTAAAATCATGAAAATTTTTGTGTAGCCTCTACATGATGTGCGCTATGTAGGAAAAATATGAAATGAGCAATTTTAGTAGTTTTGGCATGTTTTAAAATTACCTGTTTTAATTAAGAAATGCAACTTCTATGATTTTTGTAGGCCAATCTAAATATCCAAAAATTATAAAATTTGTTTTGCCACTGTTTTATGGTATAATTAACCTCCACAAAAAGTTTGGGACCAATTTGATAATATTTAATTATATTCTTAGTTATGTGCTTTAATTATTAGTTTATAATTATCAAAAGGACTAATCTAAATCTTGAAATAACTTAAATGAGTTTTGGAGTTGATTGTAGTCCATGAACACTTTCACCCCTGTTGTTTCCTAGCAAAGTAATTACCAACTTGTTATGATCATAATCTACTTGTCGGTTAAATAACTGAAACGCTTTGTGATGTGTAACCCTAGTTCTTAGCGAAGAAAAGTTGTACTCAAGTTTGCTAATCTTGATTGGCTTCATCCATGAACTAGTATGTGGTATGCCAAAGTAGTTGTTTGGGTATCCTGGATCATGTTGTAGTAACCCTTTTCGTGAGTGAGTCATTAAGATAGGATGAGAGTCGAACCTCTTAACGATTAGTTACCCTAGCTCACCTTTCGGCTTATTACTTGTCCTTTATGTTTGCAATGTCGTTGTTATGTTGTTTCACTCAAGCATGCATTACATCCATGCATATCATTTAGGAATGATGGTCGTTAATGGATCGACGAAAGGATGTTGAAGCCAAACCAAAAAAAGGTGTTATGGTGACCCTTCCTGAAGATGATGGTTGATCGTCGCTGAAGATGGAACCTACTAACTTAATGTGATGTTAGGTTATCCAAGCAAGCCCCGGAGCATTACAAGCCTCCTGTCTCTCTTTTAAAAATTCACTTGAGTTTATATCTTGTATTGTGCATTAAGTATAGGAGTTGAACTAAAACCGCTGCTGCATGACCTACCTTGTCTACAACATCTATATACCTACAACCTTACTAGTATGTCTAAGTCACTAAATGCTTAGCTATGCTTAGACTGGTAGAAGTCGGGTGATTCCTATCATCCGTGAGACATAGGTGGTGTAACAGAACTGACCAATTATACGAAATTAAGTAAGAAAATCACCCGCCGAAGCAGACAATTTAACAAACTTAAGCCCGTATAACCCGGTAGTCCGTGAAACCACGAATGATTTTAAACCAACCAACATACAAACCAAGATCGTACAAGTTTAGTAGCCACCATCACATATTACATAAAGTTTGCAGCGACAGTTGAATACATCGGAGTTTAGAACATAAGTTATTACAAACCAAGTTCAAAATAAAGTAGCGGAAGCAAGTAGTTTCATAAAACACACACACCCTTAATTCAAATACAGTGCCAAAAGATAGTCACTTTCCAAAAAAGCATAAGATAAGACATACGGAGTGACCATTGCCCTTGGTCCTAGTTGTCATCCATCGCCGGATACAGACAGTTGACGCAATAGCCGTAGTACATCTGACCATCTGTAACAACAATGGGAACAACGCCCTGAGTACGAGAAAGTACTCAGCTAGACTTACCCGTCTTAAACCAAAATAAAGTGACACCAAGGATTATGCAAGGCTTTCTTTTAGTGGGCTAGATGACTCATTTGCGAAAAGCATGTGCTATCCTGACTAAACCATTTTAAGTAATTCGCCTCAGGTTTATTATACTTATCCATCTAGGTAAGCACCTACACTATAGCAATCACTTGATTAACCGATAACCTCCTGTTACCACTGGAATTTAGCATTTCCAACACCATCCATATAACCATAAGTGTTCCATCATCATTACTATGATGCTGTAACTCAAGTCAAGTGCTCACTATCTAAGAGCGATGGCGATTCAAATCGATTCCTAACTAGCTGGTGATTTATTCCTCACACAAACCACACTCACCGATCAAGTGAGCTACAGATCACAAATGACACTTTCTAGGTAAACGTCGTGGGGTAACAATCATGGACCGCACTACCCACGGACCGCCCGACTGCCAGGACGCACCTTAGGCTTACTCTTCGCATCCCTGTATAACCCCCTTTGTCACCAGTCTGCTAATCCGAGTTTACCCCCGACCCAAAAAGTGTCACTAGCTTCGCAGTCGAAAGGTACTTTATTCAGCCAGCTAAATGTGAGGCATGCGTTCAACATGACAAGAGAGACAAGCAACGATCGATCCTTAATCGACACAGACGAAAAACTACTAGCACCCCAGAACCCTGTCTGGTTGCCTCCAACTTTTCCATCCGGTCACCTAAAATGATAGGTGGTTACTAGAATATTTTAGCTATGGAATGGTTGATATCCAGAAAAATAATCATGTGTTGATGGATAACTAGAGACCGGATGGAAAAGTTGGAGGCAACCAGACAGGGTTCTGGGGGTGCTAGTAGTTTTTCGTCTGTGTCGATTAAGGATCGATCGTTGCTTGTCTCTCTTGTCATGTTGAACGCATGCCTCACATTTAGCTGGCTGAATAAAGTACCTTTCGACTGCGAAGCTAGTGACACTTTTTGGGTCGGGGTAAACTCGGATTAGCAGACTGGTGACAAAGGGGGTTATACAGGGATGCGAAGAGTAAGCCTAAGGTGCGTCCTGGCAGTCGGGCGGTCCGTGGGTAGTGCGGTCCATGATTGTTACCCCACGACGTTTACCTAGAAAGTGTCATTTGTGATCTGTAGCTCACTTGATCGGTGAGTGTGGTTTGTGTGAGGAATAAATCACCAGCTAGTTAGGAATCGATTTGAATCGCCATCGCTCTTAGATAGTGAGCACTTGACTTGAGTTACAGCATCATAGTAATGATGATGGAACACTTATGGTTATATGGATGGTGTTGGAAATGCTAAATTCCAGTGGTAACAGGAGGTTATCGGTTAATCAAGTGATTGCTATAGTGTAGGTGCTTACCTAGATGGATAAGTATAATAAACCTGAGGCGAATTACTTAAAATGGTTTAGTCAGGATAGCACATGCTTTTCGCAAATGAGTCATCTAGCCCACTAAAAGAAAGCCTTGCATAATCCTTGGTGTCACTTTATTTTGGTTTAAGACGGGTAAGTCTAGCTGAGTACTTTCTCGTACTCAGGGCGTTGTTCCCATTGTTGTTACAGATGGTCAGATGTACTACGGCTATTGCGTCAACTGTCTGTATCCGGCGATGGATGACAACTAGGACCAAGGGCAATGGTCACTCCGTATGTCTTATCTTATGCTTTTTTGGAAAGTGACTATCTTTTGGCACTGTATTTGAATTAAGGGTGTGTGTGTTTTATGAAACTACTTGCTTCCGCTACTTTATTTTGAACTTGGTTTGTAATAACTTATGTTCTAAACTCCGATGTATTCAACTGTCGCTGCAAACTTTATGTAATATGTGATGGTGGCTACTAAACTTGTACGATCTTGGTTTGTATGTTGGTTGGTTTAAAATCATTCGTGGTTTCACGGACTACCGGGTTATACGGGCTTAAGTTTGTTAAATTGTCTGCTTCGGCGGGTGATTTTCTTACTTAATTTCGTATAATTGGTCAGTTCTGTTACACCACCTATGTCTCACGGATGATAGGAATCACCCGACTTCTACCAGTCTAAGCATAGCTAAGCATTTAGTGACTTAGACATACTAGTAAGGTTGTAGGTATATAGATGTTGTAGACAAGGTAGGTCATGCAGCAGCGGTTTTAGTTCAACTCCTATACTTAATGCACAATACAAGATATAAACTCAAGTGAATTTTTAAAAGAGAGACAGGAGGCTTGTAATGCTCCGGGGCTTGCTTGGATAACCTAACATCACATTAAGTTAGTAGGTTCCATCTTCAGCGACGATCAACCATCATCTTCAGGAAGGGTCACCATAACACCTTTTTTTGGTTTGGCTTCAACATCCTTTCGTCGATCCATTAACGACCATCATTCCTAAATGATATGCATGGATGTAATGCATGCTTGAGTGAAACAACATAACAACGACATTGCAAACATAAAGGACAAGTAATAAGCCGAAAGGTGAGCTAGGGTAACTAATCGTTAAGAGGTTCGACTCTCATCCTATCTTAATGACTCACTCACGAAAAGAGTTACTACAACATGATCCAGGATACCCAAACAACTACTTTGGCATACCACATACTAGTTCATGGATGAAGCCAATCAAGATTAGCAAACTTGAGTACAACTTTTCTTCGCTAAGAACTAGGGTTACACATCACAAAGCGTTTCAGTTATTTAACCGACAAGTAGATTATGATCATAACAAGTTGGTAATTACTTTGCTAGGAAACAACAGGGGTGAAAGTGTTCATGGACTACAATCAACTCCAAAACTCATTTAAGTTATTTCAAGATTTAGATTAGTCCTTTTGATAATTATAAACTAATAATTAAAGCACATAACTAAGAATATAATTAAATATTATCAAATTGGTCCCAAACTTTTTGTGGAGGTTAATTATACCATAAAACAGTGGCAAAACAAATTTTATAATTTTTGGATATTTAGATTGGCCTACAAAAATCATAGAAGTTGCATTTCTTAATTAAAACAGGTAATTTTAAAACATGCAAAACTACTAAAATTGCTCATTTCATATTTTTCCTACATAGCGCACATCATGTAGAGGCTACACAAAAATTTTCATGATTTTACCAGGCTTACATAATTAGTTATGAAAATAACAAACATCAGCACTTTTATAAAAATAATAAAACACTGAAAAAGGAAAAGAAAGCTTCGGCCCGAAGTGGCTCGGCTCGGCCCACGCGCAGTCTGGGTGGGATGGCAGGCCGGCCCAGCAGCGCGAGCAGACCAGCCCACACGGCGTGGCCCAGGCGCGGGCGCGCGCTTTTGTGAAAAAGCCCCTCCACTTTCTTGAAACTAACCCGCAAAACACTATTTGGAATTATTCCCTTGAGTCGTGGATTTCGCGATTAACACCCTCGGCTTATTTCTATTTACACTCCTTCATCCTTGCCTCCTCCACAGAGCAGAGCATGCAGTGGGGTTGGCCGACCGGTGCTGATTTACGGCCACCGAGGCAAGGGGTCGGCGGCAAGCTGTAGGGCCGCGGTAAACCCTGGCCTGCGCGCTCCCATGTAGGGCTTCGGCTTGGCTCGTGATGGCCTGTGATGGCCCAGCCACGCGTGGCGGCGCAAGGCGCGATCACGCGCACATCGACGCGATGGCCAGAAGTTGAGCGGCTCGATGGGAGCGGCTCAGGCGGTGGATAAAGGAGGAGGAGCGGTGCGCCGGACATGTGAAAGTCCTATGTTTGGTGTTGGTAATTAGTGACAATGCCTAAGTACTAATCCTATGCCTAAGTTGTTTGTAGCATATGAGGATTAGTACATTCCAAGGTTGGTGGCAAGATGGACACGGTGATCATGATGGCCACACTTGGATTTGGACGCAACCCTACGTAATCAAGGGAAAGGTATATGCTTAAGGGTTGTGTTTTAGTAACCAAGACACCTAGTGGGTGTGGTTACATTATAGGATAGATAGCCGTACTATAAAGAGGGGAATGACGCGACTATTGAACTCCTAAGTGCCTCTAGGTGTCCATTTCATGTCATATGCATTTGGATAGAACTAATAACGCCTCGAAAAATGATTGTGAAAATGCTAACACACATGCACATGGTGATGATCACTTGGTGATGTTAGCACGTTTGCGAAGGCGGTGGAGTTTGAGCGGTAGAGAGGGTTTGGGGTCCTCTCTCCCTCCCGCCGAGCTTGCGAGGCGGGATTCAGGCGTTTTCGAGGGATTGAAACGCCTATTTTCCACTATGCTGAAAGACGGAAAAGAAACGAAGGCGAACGGAGGTCACAGTGGTGACCGGACGCTGGACCAAACGCGGTCTCTATTTGACCGGACGCGTCCGGTCAGTGTTCAGCGTTTGCGCGTGTCTCAGTGTTTTGATCGGACGCGCAGCGCGTCCGGTCACTGTCGACCGGACGCGTCCGGTCGATCAGGGAGCTTACTGGACTCTAACCAGACGCTGGCACTGTGGCGTCCGGTCAGTTCTCCAGCGCGTCCGGTCGCTGTTTCGTTGTGCACTGCTCTGGGTTGACCAGCGCGTCCGATCGGTTACGGACCAGCGCGTCCGGTCGAGCTCAGCGCGTTCGGTCGTTGCGACCAGCGCGTCCGGTCGGTGTTTCGCAAAAGAGCCGTTGTGTGACCAGCGCGTCCGGTCCGCGCGACCAGCGCGTCCGGTCAGCGCGACTTCGGCTGTTTCAAGTGTGTAACGGCTATATTCGAAGGGGTACGTCTATAAATACTCGTTGGCCGGCTCAAGGCTCTCTCTCTCTTGGACTTTTGGCATACTTGTGAGCACTTTGAGCTAAGCAACTCCTCTCCCACTCATCTCTCTTGCTTCTTTGCACATTCGAAGTGAGATTGAGTGATCCAAGTGCATTTGCATTGTAAGATTGCATCTAGTTGGCACTTGGTGGTTGATTTGCTGCGGGATTCTTGTTTCTCTTGGTGGTTGCCGCCACCTAGACGGCTTGGAGCAGCTTGGAGGCGTTGGCAAGAGTTGGTGATTGTTCTTGGCCACCTCCGGTGATTGTGAGGGGTTTGTGCCTACCTCGGCGGAGCGCCAAAGGCAACATTAGTGGATTGCTTGTGTCATTTGCAACCTTTTGCCATTTGGTAGGTTCTTGTGGCGCCTTTTGAGAGGCTCGGTGTGAGACCGATTAGCCACCGAACCACGTGGTGAAGAGGGACACAACGGGGACTAGCGTGCCGGCAAGCACGTGAACCTCGGGATAAATCTTCGTGTCATCACTTTCATATTGTGATTGATTGATCCCGGTGTTCGGTTGTTTTGGTATTCATTGTTGATCATATTGGTTGGCTCAATACTTCGCCCCTCGGTGAAACCCTCCTAACTCAACTCCGCATTACTTTCTTAGTTATCTTTGCTAGCTAGTTTGCTTTGCTAGAGTAGCTCTTTTGTGTAGCTTGCTAGTTGTAGTTGTAGTTACCTTCTCGGTTTAACTTGTGCGGTTGAGTGCCAATACTAGAATTGTGAATTGAATAGGTGGCTTGCAAACACCAAGAGAAACAAGAATCCCGCAGCAAATCAACCACCAAGTGCCAACTAGATGCAATCTTACAATGCAAATGCACTTGGATCACTCAATCTCACTTCGAATGTGCAAAGAAGCAAGAGAGATGAGTGGGAGAGGAGTTGCTTAGCTCAAAGTGCTCACAAGTATGCCAAAAGTCCAAGAGAGAGAGAGCCTTGAGCCGGCCAACGAGTATTTATAGACGTACCCCTTCGAATATAGCCGTTACACACTTGAAACAGCCGAAGTCGCGCTGACCGGACGCGCTGGTCGCGCGGACCGGACGCGCTGGTCACACAACGGCTCTTTTGCGAAACACCGACCGGACGCGCTGGTCGCAACGACCGAACGCGCTGAGCTCGACCGGACGCGCTGGTCCCGTAACCGATCGGACGCGCTGGTCAACCCAGAGCAGTGCACAACGAAACAGCGACCGGACGCGCTGGAGAACTGACCGGACGCCACAGTGCCAGCGTCTGGTTAGAGTCCAGTAAGCTCCCTGATCGACCGGACGCGTCCGGTCGACAGTGACCGGACGCGCTGCGCGTCCGATCAAAACACTGAGACACGCGCAAACGCTGAACACTGACCGGACGCGTCCGGTCAAATAGAGACCGCGTTTGGTCCAGCGTCCGGTCACCACTGTGACCTCCGTTCGCCTTCGTTTCTTTTCCGTCTTTCAGCATAGTGGAAAATAGGCGTTTCAATCCCTCGAAAACGCCTGAATCCCGCCTCGCAAGCTCGGCGGGAGGGAGAGAGGACCCCAAACCCTCTCTACCGCTCAAACTCCACCGCCTTCGCAAACGTGCTAACATCACCAAGTGATCATCACCATGTGCATGTGTGTTAGCATTTTCACAATCATTTTTCGAGGCGTTATTAGTTCTATCCAAATGCATATGACATGAAATGGACACCTAGAGGCACTTAGGAGTTCAATAGTCGCGTCATTCCCCTCTTTATAGTACGGCTATCTATCCTATAATGTAACCACACCCACTAGGTGTCTTGGTTACTAAAACACAACCCTTAAGCATATACCTTTCCCTTGATTACGTAGGGTTGCGTCCAAATCCAAGTGTGGCCATCATGATCACCGTGTCCATCTTGCCACCAACCTTGGAATGTACTAATCCTCATATGCTACAAACAACTTAGGCATAGGATTAGTACTTAGGCATTGTCACTAATTACCAACACCAAACATAGGACTTTCACATGTCCGGCGCACCGCTCCTCCTCCTTTATCCACCGCCTGAGCCGCTCCCATCGAGCCGCTCAACTTCTGGCCATCGCGTCGATGTGCGCGTGATCGCGCCTTGCGCCGCCACGCGTGGCTGGGCCATCACAGGCCATCACGAGCCAAGCCGAAGCCCTACATGGGAGCGCGCAGGCCAGGGTTTACCGCGGCCCTACAGCTTGCCGCCGACCCCTTGCCTCGGTGGCCGTAAATCAGCACCGGTCGGCCAACCCCACTGCATGCTCTGCTCTGTGGAGGAGGCAAGGATGAAGGAGTGTAAATAGAAATAAGCCGAGGGTGTTAATCGCGAAATCCACGACTCAAGGGAATAATTCCAAATAGTGTTTTGCGGGTTAGTTTCAAGAAAGTGGAGGGGGCTTTTTCACAAAAGCGCGCGCCCGCGCCTGGGCCACGCCGTGTGGGCTGGTCTGCTCGCGCTGCTGGGCCGGCCTGCCATCCCACCCAGACTGCGCGTGGGCCGAGCCGAGCCACTTCGGGCCGAAGCTTTCTTTTCCTTTTTCAGTGTTTTATTATTTTTATAAAAGTGCTGATGTTTGTTATTTTCATAACTAATTATGTAAGCCTGGTAAAATCATGAAAATTTTTGTGTAGCCTCTACATGATGTGCGCTATGTAGGAAAAATATGAAATGAGCAATTTTAGTAGTTTTGGCATGTTTTAAAATTACCTGTTTTAATTAAGAAATGCAACCTGGTTGATGTTATCTCTGCTGGAGAGACGCAATGTTCTAAGGTTGGCAAGAGAATTGTGCTACCAAGATCATTCCCAGGAAGCGATCGAGACATGCAACAAAGGTTCCTTAATGCTATGGCTATTGTGCAGCGTTTTGGAAAGCCAGATTACTTCATCACCATGACATGCAATCCCTACTGGGAAGAGATAACAAGCAATCTCAAGTCGGGGCAGGAACCACAAGATAGGCCAGAACTGGTTGACAGAGTGTATAGGGCAAAGTTGCGGGATCTAAAGGATCTTTTGATCAAGAAAAAGTATTTTGGTGAAGTTGCAGCATACGTCCATGTTACTGAGTTCCAAAAAAGGGGGCTGCCACATGAGCATTTCCTGCTCATCATGAAGTCAGAGAGTAAGCTGACAACCCCAGATGCATATGATCGAGTCATTTCAGCGGAGATACCAGACAATGACAAATACCCAGAGTTGCATGATCTGGTTATCAGCCATATGTTGCATGGACCATGTGGCGTGCTAAACAAAAACTGTGCGTGCATGGTGGATGGAGAGTGTCGCTTTCAGTACCCTCGGCAGTTCTGTGATGCAACCCAACAAGGAAAGGACTCCTATCCAACCTACAGGAGAAGGGATGATGGACGTCGAGTCAGGATTAGGAGAGCAGAGTTAGATAACAGGTGGGTGGTGCCATACAACCCTGGTCTGCTCATGAGATACAACTGTCACATAAATGTTGAAGCATGCTCAAGCATTAAAGCAGTGAAGTATCTATTTAAGTACGTATATAAAGGCCACGACCAAACATCATTCTCGGTAAATACAGACCAAAATGATAGAGATGATGGTGTCATCAATGAGATACAACAATATAGGAGTGCTAGGTATATATCTCCACCAGAAGCTGTGCACAGGATATTCGGTTTCCCAATGTTTGGAGTTTATCCGGCTGTATTGCAACTCCAGCTACATTTGCCCGGCATGCAGTCTGTGACATACAATGAGGAGGAAAACCTGGAGGATGTTGTGAGTCGCCCAGGTTCTAATAGGACCACACTAACAGAGTATTTCAGTAAAAACCGTGAAGATAGGGCAGCAAGGAAAATATTATATAGAGAGTTTCCAGAACACTATCGTTGGATCAAAGGGAGAAAATTGTGGCAAATAAGGAAACAAGCATCAGGACAGATAGGGCGGATTGTCTATGCTAACCCTGGTGAAGGGGAGAGATACTGCCTAAGAGTTCTACTGAACCATGTTAGAGGTGCAACATCATATGAGGATTTAAGAACAGTGGACAGTGTCACCTACTCTACTTTTAGGGAAGCATGTGAGAAAAGAGGGATAATCAAGACGGACCAATCAATCAACGACTGCTTGACTGAGGCCACCACTTTCCAAATGTCGTGTGCCTTGTGAAGGTTGTTTGCTACCATCCATGTATTCTGCGAGGCCACTGACATACGTGGACTATGGGACAAACATAAGGACGCTCTAGGTGAAGACTTCAGCCGGGACAACAGCAACACATCGACGGTGGAGCAAATGGTGCTCAGAGACATGCGGGATATGCTTCACTCGATGGGGAAAGGATATCAGAGATTATGGTCTGCCACCTATTTGTGATGAGGGTCCAAGCTCTATTGACATGATGAAAGAGGTTAGAGAGGAACAGAATGTCTCTGTAGACCAAGACCACTTAGATATTTTTGATTCTCTTAACAAGGAGCAGAGCGAAGGGTTTGATGAAATCATTCAGCATGTCTTTGCCAATAAGAGCCAGGTTTTTTTGGATGGTCCAGGAGGCACGGGCAAGACATTCCTATACAAGGCCCTCCTTTCTAGAGTTCGGTCCAGAGGATTAATTGCCATTGCAACAGCCACATCTGGTATATCAGCATCAATATTGCCCGGAGGACGCACTGCACACTCCAGGTTTAAAATTCCAATTAAAATTGGGGACAACAGCATGTGCAGCTTTACAAAACAAAGTGGCACTGCAGAGTTGCTTCGTAGGGCAGCTTTGATTATTTGGGATGAAGTTGCCATGACCAAGCGTCAGTGCGTCGAGACACTTGATAGGTCCCTCCAGGATATCATGGAATGTGCTTTGCCATTTGGAGGAAAGGTCATGGTATTTGGTGGAGACTTCAGACAGGTCCTCCCTGTGGTGACACGTGGGACAAGAGCACAGGTAACTGATGCTACTTTGCAAAGATCCTATTTGTGGGATAAAATAAGGAAGATAAGATTGTCATGTAACATGAGAGCATAGTCAGACCCTTGGTTTTTTTGAGTACCTGCTACGAATTGGAAATGGAACCGAGGAAACGATTGGAGATGATTATGTTCGACTCCCTGATGACATTGTGATTGGTTATACTGACACGGAGGTAGCAGTCAACAAACTCATTCAAGATGTTTTCCCATCAATTGAAGAAGATGCAACATCAGCCACCTATATGAGCTCTCGTGCCATTCTATCCACAAAAAAATGAACATGTTGATCGGCTGAATGCAATGATGATTGAGAGGTTTCCAGGTGAGGAAAAGGTTTACCACAGCTTTGACACTGTTGTTGACGATCCTCAGAATCACTTTCCTATTGATTTTTTGAACTCAATAACTCCAAATGGCCTTCCCCCGCATGAGCTGAAGCTAAAAATCAACTGTCCTGTGATTCTTCTCCGCAATCTTGATCCGAACAATGGCTTGTGCAATGGAACAAGGCTTATGGTCAGAGCATTGCAAGACAATGCAATTGATGCTGAGATCGTTGCTGGACAGCATGCGCTGAAAAGGGTGTTCATACCAAGGTTCCCTTTGTCTCCCTCGGATGATATTTCTCTTCCTTTCAAGTTCAAGAGAAAACAATTCCCAGTGCGGTTGAGTTTTGCCATGACGATAAATAAATCGCAGGGACAAACCATCCCTAATGTTGGGATCTACCTTTCGGAACCCGTGTTCTCGCATGGACAGCTCTATGTTGGTTTATCAAGGGGGGTGTCAAGATCAACAACAAGAATTTTGGCAAAACGATAAAGAGGACTTGGATCCTACAGGGAAGAGCACCAAGAATATAGTTTACAAAGATGTTCTAAATTGGTGATTGACGGTGTGTACACACAAACCATTTTATCAGTTGTCATATTTTTATTTTTGTGGGCATGTTGGTAAACCATTTTACTCACCGTGCATATGCACCTAAAATTTATTATTTTCAGGGATTTAACACACAATAAGTTGGAGGGCTCAATTCCTCATGTCCTTTCACAGCTTCCATCACTCATGGTTATGTGAGTTTTCAGATCCCTTATGAATTTCATATCTTAAAGTTTAGGTATAAACAATTGATAATACTAATCTTTGTGAGTTTTACTGATGGGTATGATTTATGGACACCGCAGACACCACTTGAAACCAGCAAGGTTAAGATGATGGCGCACGAGGCTTGGGAAATTTTTGGTGGCCTGCTTCTAGCTACTTGGTTTGTCCCCTTACTGACAAGAAAGCTATATGGCCACGTAGTTCGTTGGGAATGTGTTATTAAAATACCTTGGTTGGTGCTGAAATGCTATTATTTTTCCTGTATTTTTTTCTCAGTTCTCTCAGTCCTTAGCTAAGTGTTATGTTCGTCATCTTGAGGCCACGCTGATCCAGTTTACATTACGAATACTGTTTATTTAATTTGCACTATCATTTAAGATGAAGTACTATTTGCATATATACGGTATGTGTATCACTGTAAGCATATATAATTTCTATTTAAATTTTGTAGGCTATATAGCAAATAAATAAGTTAACTTATTATCTGTCATTCACAGAGGTCACATTCATTGAGGACGGAATTAATAGTGGACATTTTGAAGAGTAGCGCAAATGAATGTTTAGATAATATCCCTGAAGAACTCCAAAAGCTACTTCAACAAAAAAAACGCAAGACATGACTTTATTATGCTTTGTTATGCATGAGCATTTTCCAGATAATACAAACGGTTATATACAATTGAATGTGACTTAAACTATCGAAAAATGTCGTTGTTTGATTGTTTTTACGTGCATCCTCAAGATAAAACCGTGGCGTTAGCACGGGCATTATACTAGTTTTTATTAAGAAAAAAAACTGATGCAAAAACTACAACCTTCGACCGTATAGACAAAAAAAAACCTTTGGTCGTTTTTATATAAAAAAAGGCTGGTGCAAAAAATGCAACCTTGGGCTCTTGTTAAAAAATAACTGCAAAATTTTCTAAGAACCTGAGCTTCGAGCCTTCGACCTCAGGACCTGCGTGAGCACATCTCTCACAGACTAACCAAAAGCCCTTGCGAGGTTTCCATGTTTGCCAAGTGCAGGTCTCACCCGAGGCCCGGACCCCCGGCACGCTCGGTCCAGCCTGCTCCACGGTTAAGAGTTGGAAGTGGCGTCGTTGGATCAAGAAATTGCATGCATATTCCGGCAATCGGCATGGTGGAAAGCGGTGGAGGCCACTAGGACCGTGAAATCAGGAGGCAAGATTTGATTTTCTAAATTGTTCGTGTGCGCCCAACGGTTTGCATGCTGGACGTTGGTTGCATGGTGGCCAATTTGGCATGTATGGTCCATGGTCGCATGCATGCGTACGGATGGTGGCCGGATGCTTGATCGGATATGCTGGTACTCCACGTGCGGAAGATCATAATAGTCTGCAGACATCTCGGCCGACCAGGTCTCTCCGAAGGACGAATTGATTCATCTGGTTGAGCCTTGGTTGAGCCTTCGGATGACCACGAGGAACTCATTCTCATCAGTTGGCACAACCGAAGGTCCTCTCAACATGGTTCTCTAATAATCTTCGGCGTTTCTGGAATCAAAGGAACATGCCACTCAACTAAGGTAACAGGACACCCCCTAGCCACTATATTTATTTATTTATCGTTCTTCCTTTATGAGCTAACCGCACCAAAGTTCAACCACTCACGTCTTTGGCCTACATGCCATTTATAATAACAATCGATTACATGTCATTTGTACGTATATCAAATACTAACCTTTGAACATATGTTGAAAGCACCCTCTAGCAGGAACCAAACCAACACAAGTGAGTATTTCTCACCGGCTTATAAATTCTCAGCAGCTTATAATATCTAATTTTTTTTGCTCTTGTAATATATTTTGTCACATTTTTTACCTAACCTTCGTCTCTTAAGATAAATTTTCAAAAATTAACCTTCGCATACAACTTGTGACAAAAAAGTTGTCACGGCCATTGCCACATCAAAAGCATGGCTTGAGTGGCTATGCATGCTCGGCCCGAACCAGCTAACTTAAAAAAAAAACTTTTTATTTACTTAATTTTATTGAATCTCTTTTTGTACTAACATGCAGGTTACCACCAATGTAAGTATCTCTTATCCTCTCAAGCTAACACTCCCGTACAATATATTTTCTTTGTTGTATGCACGTTTTTCACAATCCCAAAATACATTAGCTTACATTAGATAGTAGCCCTCATGAAATTCAGCCTTCGTCAGTCAGTGGCCTTCATCTATAATTGGTTATCATTAGTCAGCAACCTTCGTCAGTCATTGGCCTTCATTAGTGAGCGACTTTCATCAGTCAGCGGCCTTCATCTATTATTGGTTATCATCAGTCAGCAGCCTTCATTAGTCCTTGTCCTTCGTCAGTCAACAGCCTTCGTTAGTCCTTGGCCTTCGTTGGTCAGCGGCATTCGTCATTCAGCAGCCTTCGTCAATTAGTAGCCTTCGTTAGTCAGCAGCCTTCATCAACAATCGACCTTCGGCAGCCACCAAACCTTTGAACCATCTAACACTAACACTTTTCCTCTTTTTTGCAGGTTGTATTATTCAATTTTTCTAATATGCATAAATCCGATGTTATTTGAGCTAACCTTCGCAAGAAATAAACCATGCAGGTTCCTAAATGGCAGCCTTTGCTAGCTATCCTAAACTATAACCCTCTCATTCGAGGGCATTATTCCTTATGTGCAGAGGTTATCTTTTGTTCAAACATAATCATCATTTTCGCAGGATGCATAATATATTTATCCCTTTTAATATTTTCGTGCAAATGCACTCACTTGCATCGTCACATACATACATGCATTACATAAATGCATTGCACCGCGGTAACCCAACAAAGACCTGTCCGTAATAAGGACTAATGAAGGCTGCTGACTGATGATAACCAATAATAGATGAAGGCCGCTGACTGATGAAAGTCGCTCACTAATGAAGGCCAATGACTGACGAAGGTTGCTGACTAATGATAACCAATTATAGATGAAGGCCACTGACTGACGAAGGCTGAATTTCATGAGGGCTACTATCTAATGTAAGCTAATGTATTTTGGGATTGTGAAAAACGTGCATACAACAAAGAAAATATATTGTACGGGAGTGTTAGCTTGAGAGGATAAGAGATACTTACATTGGTGGTAACCTGCATGTTAGTACAAAAAGAGATTCAATAAAATTAAGTAAATAAAAAGTTTTTTTTTAAGTTAGCTGGTTCGGGCCGAGCATGCATAGCCACTCAAGCCATGCTTTTGATGTGGCAATGGCCGTGACAACTTTTTTGTCACAAGTTGTATGCGAAGGTTAATTTTTGAAAATTTATCTTAAGAGACGAAGGTTAGGTAAAAAATGTGACAAAATATATTACAAGAGCAAAAAAAATTAGATATTATAAGCTGCTGAGAATTTATAAGCCGGTGAGAAATACTCACTTGTGTTGGTTTGGTTCCTGCTAGAGGGTGCTTTCAACATATGTTCAAAGGTTAGTATTTGATATACGTACAAATGACATGTAATCGATTGTTATTATAAATGGCATGTAGGCCAAAGACGTGAGTGGTTGAACTTTGGTGCGGTTAGCTCATAAAGGAAGAACGATAAATAAATAAATATAGTGGCTAGGGGGTGTCCTGTTACCTTAGTTGAGTGGCATGTTCCTTTGATTCCAGAAACGCCGAAGATTATTAGAGAACCATGTTGAGAGGACCTTCGGTTGTGCCAACTGATGAGAATGAGTTCCTCGTGGTCATCCGAAGGCTCAACCAAGGCTCAACCAGATGAATCAATTCGTCCTTCGGAGAGACCTGGTCGGCCGAGATGTCTGCAGACTATTATGATCTTCCGCACGTGGAGTACCAGCATATCCGATCAAGCATCCGGCCACCATCCGTACGCATGCATGCGACCATGGACCATACATGCCAAATTGGCCACCATGCAACCAACGTCCAGCATGCAAACCGTTGGGCGCACACGAACAATTTAGAAAATCAAATCTTGCCTCCTGATTTCACGGTCCTAGTGGCCTCCACCGCTTTCCACCATGCCGATTGCCGGAATATGCATGCAATTTCTTGATCCAACGACGCCACTTCCAACTCTTAACCGTGGAGCAGGCTGGACCGAGCGTGCCGGGGGTCCGGGCCTCGGGTGAGACCTGCACTTGGCAAACATGGAAACCTCGCAAGGGCTTTTGGTTAGTCTGTGAGAGATGTGCTCACGCAGGTCCTGAGGTCGAAGGCTCGAAGCTCAGGTTCTTAGAAAATTTTGCAGTTATTTTTTAACAAGAGCCCAAGGTTGCATTTTTTGCACCAGCCTTTTTTTATATAAAAACGACCAAAGGTTTTTTTTTGTCTATACGGTCGAAGGTTGTAGTTTTTGCATCAGTTTTTTTTCTTAATAAAAACTAGTATAATGCCCGTGCTAACGCCACGGTTTTATCTTGAGGATGCACGTAAAAACAATCAAACAACGACATTTTTCGATAGTTTAAGTCACATTCAATTGTATATAACCGTTTGTATTATCTGGAAAATGCTCATGCATAACAAAGCATAATAAAGTCATGTCTTGCGTTTTTTTTGTTGAAGTAGCTTTTGGAGTTCTTCAGGGATATTATCTAAACATTCATTTGCGCTACTCTTCAAAATGTCCACTATTAATTCCGTCCTCAATGAATGTGACCTCTGTGAATGACAGATAATAAGTTAACTTATTTATTTGCTATATAGCCTACAAAATTTAAATAGAAATTATATATGCTTACAGTGATACACATACCGTATATATGCAAATAGTACTTCATCTTAAATGATAGTGCAAATTAAATAAACAGTATTCGTAATGTAAACTGGATCAGCGTGGCCTCAAGATGACGAACATAACACTTAGCTAAGGACTGAGAGAACTGAGAAAAAAATACAGGAAAAATAATAGCATTTCAGCACCAACCAAGGTATTTTAATAACACATTCCCAACGAACTACGTGGCCATATAGCTTTCTTGTCAGTAAG
This sequence comes from Tripidium arundinaceum, assembly GCA_030439765.1. Lineage (NCBI taxonomy): Eukaryota > Viridiplantae > Streptophyta > Magnoliopsida > Poales > Poaceae > Tripidium > Tripidium arundinaceum. The sequence goes on from JAHUYU010001808.1 coordinate 22,791, forward strand.
GGGACAAACCAAGTAGCTAGAAGCAGGCCACCAAAAATTTCCCAAGCCTCGTGCGCCATCATCTTAACCTTGCTGGTTTCAAGTGGTGTCTGCGGTGTCCATAAATCATACCCATCAGTAAAACTCACAAAGATTAGTATTATCAATTGTTTATACCTAAACTTTAAGATATGAAATTCATAAGGGATCTGAAAACTCACATAACCATGAGTGATGGAAGCTGTGAAAGGACATGAGGAATTGAGCCCTCCAACTTATTGTGTGTTAAATCCCTGAAAATAATAAATTTTAGGTGCATATGCACGGTGAGTAAAATGGTTTACCAACATGCCCACAAAAATAAAAATATGACAACTGATAAAATGGTTTGTGTGTACACACCGTCAATCACCAATTTAGAACATCTTTGTAAACTATATTCTTGGTGCTCTTCCCTGTAGGATCCAAGTCCTCTTTATCGTTTTGCCAAAATTCTTGTTGTTGATCTTGACACCCCCCTTGATAAACCAACATAGAGCTGTCCATGCGAGAACACGGGTTCCGAAAGGTAGATCCCAACATTAGGGATGGTTTGTCCCTGCGATTTATTTATCGTCATGGCAAAACTCAACCGCACTGGGAATTGTTTTCTCTTGAACTTGAAAGGAAGAGAAATATCATCCGAGGGAGACAAAGGGAACCTTGGTATGAACACCCTTTTCAGCGCATGCTGTCCAGCAACGATCTCAGCATCAATTGCATTGTCTTGCAATGCTCTGACCATAAGCCTTGTTCCATTGCACAAGCCATTGTTCGGATCAAGATTGCGGAGAAGAATCACAGGACAGTTGATTTTTAGCTTCAGCTCATGCGGGGGAAGGCCATTTGGAGTTATTGAGTTCAAAAAATCAATAGGAAAGTGATTCTGAGGATCGTCAACAACAGTGTCAAAGCTGTGGTAAACCTTTTCCTCACCTGGAAACCTCTCAATCATCATTGCATTCAGCCGATCAACATGTTCATTTTTTTGTGGATAGAATGGCACGAGAGCTCATATAGGTGGCTGATGTTGCATCTTCTTCAATTGATGGGAAAACATCTTGAATGAGTTTGTTGACTGCTACCTCCGTGTCAGTATAACCAATCACAATGTCATCAGGGAGTCGAACATAATCATCTCCAATCGTTTCCTCGGTTCCATTTCCAATTCGTAGCAGGTACTCAAAAAAACCAAGGGTCTGACTATGCTCTCATGTTACATGACAATCTTATCTTCCTTATTTTATCCCACAAATAGGATCTTTGCAAAGTAGCATCAGTTACCTGTGCTCTTGTCCCACGTGTCACCACAGGGAGGACCTGTCTGAAGTCTCCACCAAATACCATGACCTTTCCTCCAAATGGCAAAGCACATTCCATGATATCCTGGAGGGACCTATCAAGTGTCTCGACGCACTGACGCTTGGTCATGGCAACTTCATCCCAAATAATCAAAGCTGCCCTACGAAGCAACTCTGCAGTGCCACTTTGTTTTGTAAAGCTGCACATGCTGTTGTCCCCAATTTTAATTGGAATTTTAAACCTGGAGTGTGCAGTGCGTCCTCCGGGCAATATTGATGCTGATATACCAGATGTGGCTGTTGCAATGGCAATTAATCCTCTGGACCGAACTCTAGAAAGGAGGGCCTTGTATAGGAATGTCTTGCCCGTGCCTCCTGGACCATCCAAAAAAACCTGGCTCTTATTGGCAAAGACATGCTGAATGATTTCATCAAACCCTTCGCTCTGCTCCTTGTTAAGAGAATCAAAAATATCTAAGTGGTCTTGGTCTACAGAGACATTCTGTTCCTCTCTAACCTCTTTCATCATGTCAATAGAGCTTGGACCCTCATCACAAATAGGTGGCAGACCATAATCTCTGATATCTTTCCCCATCGAGTGAAGCATATCCCGCATGTCTCTGAGCACCATTTGCTCCACCGTCGATGTGTTGCTGTTGTCCCGGCTGAAGTCTTCACCTAGAGCGTCCTTATGTTTGTCCCATAGTCCCACGTATGTCAGTGGCCTCGCAGAATACATGGATGGTAGCAAACAACCTTCACAAGGCACACGACATTTGGAAAGTGGTTAGAGAGGAACAGAATGTCTCTGTAGACCAAGACCACTTAGATATTTTTGATTCTCTTAACAAGGAGCAGAGCGAAGGGTTTGATGAAATCATTCAGCATGTCTTTGCCAATAAGAGCCAGGTTTTTTTGGATGGTCCAGGAGGCACGGGCAAGACATTCCTATACAAGGCCCTCCTTTCTAGAGTTCGGTCCAGAGGATTAATTGCCATTGCAACAGCCACATCTGGTATATCAGCATCAATATTGCCCGGAGGACGCACTGCACACTCCAGGTTTAAAATTCCAATTAAAATTGGGGACAACAGCATGTGCAGCTTTACAAAACAAAGTGGCACTGCAGAGTTGCTTCGTAGGGCAGCTTTGATTATTTGGGATGAAGTTGCCATGACCAAGCGTCAGTGCGTCGAGACACTTGATAGGTCCCTCCAGGATATCATGGAATGTGCTTTGCCATTTGGAGGAAAGGTCATGGTATTTGGTGGAGACTTCAGACAGGTCCTCCCTGTGGTGACACGTGGGACAAGAGCACAGGTAACTGATGCTACTTTGCAAAGATCCTATTTGTGGGATAAAATAAGGAAGATAAGATTGTCATGTAACATGAGAGCATAGTCAGACCCTTGGTTTTTTTGAGTACCTGCTACGAATTGGAAATGGAACCGAGGAAACGATTGGAGATGATTATGTTCGACTCCCTGATGACATTGTGATTGGTTATACTGACACGGAGGTAGCAGTCAACAAACTCATTCAAGATGTTTTCCCATCAATTGAAGAAGATGCAACATCAGCCACCTATATGAGCTCTCGTGCCATTCTATCCACAAAAAAATGAACATGTTGATCGGCTGAATGCAATGATGATTGAGAGGTTTCCAGGTGAGGAAAAGGTTTACCACAGCTTTGACACTGTTGTTGACGATCCTCAGAATCACTTTCCTATTGATTTTTTGAACTCAATAACTCCAAATGGCCTTCCCCCGCATGAGCTGAAGCTAAAAATCAACTGTCCTGTGATTCTTCTCCGCAATCTTGATCCGAACAATGGCTTGTGCAATGGAACAAGGCTTATGGTCAGAGCATTGCAAGACAATGCAATTGATGCTGAGATCGTTGCTGGACAGCATGCGCTGAAAAGGGTGTTCATACCAAGGTTCCCTTTGTCTCCCTCGGATGATATTTCTCTTCCTTTCAAGTTCAAGAGAAAACAATTCCCAGTGCGGTTGAGTTTTGCCATGACGATAAATAAATCGCAGGGACAAACCATCCCTAATGTTGGGATCTACCTTTCGGAACCCGTGTTCTCGCATGGACAGCTCTATGTTGGTTTATCAAGGGGGGTGTCAAGATCAACAACAAGAATTTTGGCAAAACGATAAAGAGGACTTGGATCCTACAGGGAAGAGCACCAAGAATATAGTTTACAAAGATGTTCTAAATTGGTGAAGACTTCAGCCGGGACAACAGCAACACATCGACGGTGGAGCAAATGGTGCTCAGAGACATGCGGGATATGCTTCACTCGATGGGGAAAGATATCAGAGATTATGGTCTGCCACCTATTTGTGATGAGGGTCCAAGCTCTATTGACATGATGAAAGAGGTTAGAGAGGAACAGAATGTCTCTGTAGACCAAGACCACTTAGATATTTTTGATTCTCTTAACAAGGAGCAGAGCGAAGGGTTTGATGAAATCATTCAGCATGTCTTTGCCAATAAGAGCCAGGTTTTTTTGGATGGTCCAGGAGGCACGGGCAAGACATTCCTATACAAGGCCCTCCTTTCTAGAGTTCGGTCCAGAGGATTAATTGCCATTGCAACAGCCACATCTGGTATATCAGCATCAATATTGCCCGGAGGACGCACTGCACACTCCAGGTTTAAAATTCCAATTAAAATTGGGGACAACAGCATGTGCAGCTTTACAAAACAAAGTGGCACTGCAGAGTTGCTTCGTAGGGCAGCTTTGATTATTTGGGATGAAGTTGCCATGACCAAGCGTCAGTGCGTCGAGACACTTGATAGGTCCCTCCAGGATATCATGGAATGTGCTTTGCCATTTGGAGGAAAGGTCATGGTATTTGGTGGAGACTTCAGACAGGTCCTCCCTGTGGTGACACGTGGGACAAGAGCACAGGTAACTGATGCTACTTTGCAAAGATCCTATTTGTGGGATAAAATAAGGAAGATAAGATTGTCATGTAACATGAGAGCATAGTCAGACCCTTGGTTTTTTTGAGTACCTGCTACGAATTGGAAATGGAACCGAGGAAACGATTGGAGATGATTATGTTCGACTCCCTGATGACATTGTGATTGGTTATACTGACACGGAGGTAGCAGTCAACAAACTCATTCAAGATGTTTTCCCATCAATTGAAGAAGATGCAACATCAGCCACCTATATGAGCTCTCGTGCCATTCTATCCACAAAAAAATGAACATGTTGATCGGCTGAATGCAATGATGATTGAGAGGTTTCCAGGTGAGGAAAAGGTTTACCACAGCTTTGACACTGTTGTTGACGATCCTCAGAATCACTTTCCTATTGATTTTTTGAACTCAATAACTCCAAATGGCCTTCCCCCGCATGAGCTGAAGCTAAAAATCAACTGTCCTGTGATTCTTCTCCGCAATCTTGATCCGAACAATGGCTTGTGCAATGGCAATTAATCCTCTGGACCGAACTCTAGAAAGGAGGGCCTTGTATAGGAATGTCTTGCCCGTGCCTCCTGGACCATCCAAAAAAACCTGGCTCTTATTGGCAAAGACATGCTGAATGATTTCATCAAACCCTTCGCTCTGCTCCTTGTTAAGGAAGAAGAGAATCAAAAAATATCTAAGTGGTCTTGGTCTACAGAGACATTCTGTTCCTCTCTAACCTCTTTCATCATGTCAATAGAGCTTGGACCCTCATCACAAATAGGTGGCAGACCATAATCTCTGATATCTTTCCCCATCGAGTGAAGCATATCCCGCATGTCTCTGAGCACCATTTGCTCCACCGTCGATGTGTTGCTGTTGTCCCGGCTGAAGTCTTCACCAATTTAGAACATCTTTGTAAACTATATTCTTGGTGCTCTTCCCTGTAGGATCCAAGTCCTCTTTATCGTTTTGCCAAAATTCTTGTTGTTGATCTTGACACCCCCCTTGATAAACCAACATAGAGCTGTCCATGCGAGAACACGGGTTCCGAAAGGTAGATCCCAACATTAGGGATGGTTTGTCCCTGCGATTTATTTATCGTCATGGCAAAACTCAACCGCACTGGGAATTGTTTTCTCTTGAACTTGAAAGGAAGAGAAATATCATCCGAGGGAGACAAAGGGAACCTTGGTATGAACACCCTTTTCAGCGCATGCTGTCCAGCAACGATCTCAGCATCAATTGCATTGTCTTGCAATGCTCTGACCATAAGCCTTGTTCCATTGCACAAGCCATTGTTCGGATCAAGATTGCGGAGAAGAATCACAGGACAGTTGATTTTTAGCTTCAGCTCATGCGGGGGAAGGCCATTTGGAGTTATTGAGTTCAAAAAATCAATAGGAAAGTGATTCTGAGGATCGTCAACAACAGTGTCAAAGCTGTGGTAAACCTTTTCCTCACCTGGAAACCTCTCAATCATCATTGCATTCAGCCGATCAACATGTTCATTTTTTTGTGGATAGAATGGCACGAGAGCTCATATAGGTGGCTGATGTTGCATCTTCTTCAATTGATGGGAAAACATCTTGAATGAGTTTGTTGACTGCTACCTCCGTGTCAGTATAACCAATCACAATGTCATCAGGGAGTCGAACATAATCATCTCCAATCGTTTCCTCGGTTCCATTTCCAATTCGTAGCAGGTACTCAAAAAAACCAAGGGTCTGACTATGCTCTCATGTTACATGACAATCTTATCTTCCTTATTTTATCCCACAAATAGGATCTTTGCAAAGTAGCATCAGTTACCTGTGCTCTTGTCCCACGTGTCACCACAGGGAGGACCTGTCTGAAGTCTCCACCAAATACCATGACCTTTCCTCCAAATGGCAAAGCACATTCCATGATATCCTGGAGGGACCTATCAAGTGTCTCGACGCACTGACGCTTGGTCATGGCAACTTCATCCCAAATAATCAAAGCTGCCCTACGAAGCAACTCTGCAGTGCCACTTTGTTTTGTAAAGCTGCACATGCTGTTGTCCCCAATTTTAATTGGAATTTTAAACCTGGAGTGTGCAGTGCGTCCTCCGGGCAATATTGATGCTGATATACCAGATGTGGCTGTTGCAATGGCAATTAATCCTCTGGACCGAACTCTAGAAAGGAGGGCCTTGTATAGGAATGTCTTGCCCGTGCCTCCTGGACCATCCAAAAAAACCTGGCTCTTATTGGCAAAGACATGCTGAATGATTTCATCAAACCCTTCGCTCTGCTCCTTGTTAAGAGAATCAAAAATATCTAAGTGGTCTTGGTCTACAGAGACATTCTGTTCCTCTCTAACCACTTTCCAAATGTCGTGTGCCTTGTGAAGGTTGTTTGCTACCATCCATGTATTCTGCGAGGCCACTGACATACGTGGACTATGGGACAAACATAAGGACGCTCTAGGTGAAGACTTCAGCCGGGACAACAGCAACACATCGACGGTGGAGCAAATGGTGCTCAGAGACATGCGGGATATGCTTCACTCGATGGGGAAAGATATCAGAGATTATGGTCTGCCACCTATTTGTGATGAGGGTCCAAGCTCTATTGACATGATGAAAGAGGTTAGAGAGGAACAGAATGTCTCTGTAGACCAAGACCACTTAGATATTTTTGATTCTCTTAACAAGGAGCAGAGCGAAGGGTTTGATGAAATCATTCAGCATGTCTTTGCCAATAAGAGCCAGGTTTTTTTGGATGGTCCAGGAGGCACGGGCAAGACATTCCTATACAAGGCCCTCCTTTCTAGAGTTCGGTCCAGAGGATTAATTGCCATTGCAACAGCCACATCTGGTATATCAGCATCAATATTGCCCGGAGGACGCACTGCACACTCCAGGTTTAAAATTCCAATTAAAATTGGGGACAACAGCATGTGCAGCTTTACAAAACAAAGTGGCACTGCAGAGTTGCTTCGTAGGGCAGCTTTGATTATTTGGGATGAAGTTGCCATGACCAAGCGTCAGTGCGTCGAGACACTTGATAGGTCCCTCCAGGATATCATGGAATGTGCTTTGCCATTTGGAGGAAAGGTCATGGTATTTGGTGGAGACTTCAGACAGGTCCTCCCTGTGGTGACACGTGGGACAAGAGCACAGGTAACTGATGCTACTTTGCAAAGATCCTATTTGTGGGATAAAATAAGGAAGATAAGATTGTCATGTAACATGAGAGCATAGTCAGACCCTTGGTTTTTTTGAGTACCTGCTACGAATTGGAAATGGAACCGAGGAAACGATTGGAGATGATTATGTTCGACTCCCTGATGACATTGTGATTGGTTATACTGACACGGAGGTAGCAGTCAACAAACTCATTCAAGATGTTTTCCCATCAATTGAAGAAGATGCAACATCAGCCACCTATATGAGCTCTCGTGCCATTCTATCCACAAAAAAATGAACATGTTGATCGGCTGAATGCAATGATGATTGAGAGGTTTCCAGGTGAGGAAAAGGTTTACCACAGCTTTGACACTGTTGTTGACGATCCTCAGAATCACTTTCCTATTGATTTTTTGAACTCAATAACTCCAAATGGCCTTCCCCCGCATGAGCTGAAGCTAAAAATCAACTGTCCTGTGATTCTTCTCCGCAATCTTGATCCGAACAATGGCTTGTGCAATGGAACAAGGCTTATGGTCAGAGCATTGCAAGACAATGCAATTGATGCTGAGATCGTTGCTGGACAGCATGCGCTGAAAAGGGTGTTCATACCAAGGTTCCCTTTGTCTCCCTCGGATGATATTTCTCTTCCTTTCAAGTTCAAGAGAAAACAATTCCCAGTGCGGTTGAGTTTTGCCATGACGATAAATAAATCGCAGGGACAAACCATCCCTAATGTTGGGATCTACCTTTCGGAACCCGTGTTCTCGCATGGACAGCTCTATGTTGGTTTATCAAGGGGGGTGTCAAGATCAACAACAAGAATTTTGGCAAAACGATAAAGAGGACTTGGATCCTACAGGGAAGAGCACCAAGAATATAGTTTACAAAGATGTTCTAAATTGGTGAAGACTTCAGCCGGGACAACAGCAACACATCGACGGTGGAGCAAATGGTGCTCAGAGACATGCGGGATATGCTTCACTCGATGGGGAAAGATATCAGAGATTATGGTCTGCCACCTATTTGTGATGAGGGTCCAAGCTCTATTGACATGATGAAAGAGGTTAGAGAGGAACAGAATGTCTCTGTAGACCAAGACCACTTAGATATTTTTGATTCTCTTAACAAGGAGCAGAGCGAAGGGTTTGATGAAATCATTCAGCATGTCTTTGCCAATAAGAGCCAGGTTTTTTTGGATGGTCCAGGAGGCACGGGCAAGACATTCCTATACAAGGCCCTCCTTTCTAGAGTTCGGTCCAGAGGATTAATTGCCATTGCACAAGCCATTGTTCGGATCAAGATTGCGGAGAAGAATCACAGGACAGTTGATTTTTAGCTTCAGCTCATGCGGGGGAAGGCCATTTGGAGTTATTGAGTTCAAAAAATCAATAGGAAAGTGATTCTGAGGATCGTCAACAACAGTGTCAAAGCTGTGGTAAACCTTTTCCTCACCTGGAAACCTCTCAATCATCATTGCATTCAGCCGATCAACATGTTCATTTTTTTTGTGGATAGAATGGCACGAGAGCTCATATAGGTGGCTGATGTTGCATCTTCTTCAATTGATGGGAAAACATCTTGAATGAGTTTGTTGACTGCTACCTCCGTGTCAGTATAACCAATCACAATGTCATCAGGGAGTCGAACATAATCATCTCCAATCGTTTCCTCGGTTCCATTTCCAATTCGTAGCAGGTACTCAAAAAAACCAAGGGTCTGACTATGCTCTCATGTTACATGACAATCTTATCTTCCTTATTTTATCCCACAAATAGGATCTTTGCAAAGTAGCATCAGTTACCTGTGCTCTTGTCCCACGTGTCACCACAGGGAGGACCTGTCTGAAGTCTCCACCAAATACCATGACCTTTCCTCCAAATGGCAAAGCACATTCCATGATATCCTGGAGGGACCTATCAAGTGTCTCGACGCACTGACGCTTGGTCATGGCAACTTCATCCCAAATAATCAAAGCTGCCCTACGAAGCAACTCTGCAGTGCCACTTTGTTTTGTAAAGCTGCACATGCTGTTGTCCCCAATTTTAATTGGAATTTTAAACCTGGAGTGTGCAGTGCGTCCTCCGGGCAATATTGATGCTGATATACCAGATGTGGCTGTTGCAATGGCAATTAATCCTCTGGACCGAACTCTAGAAAGGAGGGCCTTGTATAGGAATGTCTTGCCCGTGCCTCCTGGACCATCCAAAAAAACCTGGCTCTTATTGGCAAAGACATGCTGAATGATTTCATCAAACCCTTCGCTCTGCTCCTTGTTAAGAGAATCAAAAATATCTAAGTGGTCTTGGTCTACAGAGACATTCTGTTCCTCTCTAACCTCTTTCATCATGTCAATAGAGCTTGGACCCTCATCACAAATAGGTGGCAGACCATAATCTCTGATATCTTTCCCCATCGAGTGAAGCATATCCCGCATGTCTCTGAGCACCATTTGCTCCACCGTCGATGTGTTGCTGTTGTCCCGGCTGAAGTCTTCACCAATTTAGAACATCTTTGTAAACTATATTCTTGGTGCTCTTCCCTGTAGGATCCAAGTCCTCTTTATCGTTTTGCCAAAATTCTTGTTGTTGATCTTGACACCCCCCTTGATAAACCAACATAGAGCTGTCCATGCGAGAACACGGGTTCCGAAAGGTAGATCCCAACATTAGGGATGGTTTGTCCCTGCGATTTATTTATCGTCATGGCAAAACTCAACCGCACTGGGAATTGTTTTCTCTTGAACTTGAAAGGAAGAGAAATATCATCCGAGGGAGACAAAGGGAACCTTGGTATGAACACCCTTTTCAGCGCATGCTGTCCAGCAACGATCTCAGCATCAATTGCATTGTCTTGCAATGCTCTGACCATAAGCCTTGTTCCATTGCACAAGCCATTGTTCGGATCAAGATTGCGGAGAAGAATCACAGGACAGTTGATTTTTAGCTTCAGCTCATGCGGGGGAAGGCCATTTGGAGTTATTGAGTTCAAAAAATCAATAGGAAAGTGATTCTGAGGATCGTCAACAACAGTGTCAAAGCTGTGGTAAACCTTTTCCTCACCTGGAAACCTCTCAATCATCATTGCATTCAGCCGATCAACATGTTCATTTTTTTGTGGATAGAATGGCACGAGAGCTCATATAGGTGGCTGATGTTGCATCTTCTTCAATTGATGGGAAAACATCTTGAATGAGTTTGTTGACTGCTACCTCCGTGTCAGTATAACCAATCACAATGTCATCAGGGAGTCGAACATAATCATCTCCAATCGTTTCCCTCGGTTCCATTTCCAATTCGTAGCAGGTACTCAAAAAAACCAAGGGTCTGACTATGCTCTCATGTTACATGACAATCTTATCTTCCTTATTTTATCCCACAAATAGGATCTTTGCAAAGTAGCATCAGTTACCTGTGCTCTTGTCCCACGTGTCACCACAGGGAGGACCTGTCTGAAGTCTCCACCAAATACCATGACCTTTCCTCCAAATGGCAAAGCACATTCCATGATATCCTGGAGGGACCTATCAAGTGTCTCGACGCACTGACGCTTGGTCATGGCAACTTCATCCCAAATAATCAAAGCTGCCCTACGAAGCAACTCTGCAGTGCCACTTTGTTTTGTAAAGCTGCACATGCTGTTGTCCCCAATTTTAATTGGAATTTTAAACCTGGAGTGTGCAGTGCGTCCTCCGGGCAATATTGATGCTGATATACCAGATGTGGCTGTTGCAATGGCAATTAATCCTCTGGACCGAACTCTAGAAAGGAGGGCCTTGTATAGGAATGTCTTGCCCGTGCCTCCTGGACCATCCAAAAAAAACCTGGCTCTTATTGGCAAAGACATGCTGAATGATTTCATCAAACCCTTCGCTCTGCTCCTTGTTAAGAGAATCAAAAATATCTAAGTGGTCTTGGTCTACAGAGACATTCTGTTCCTCTCTAACCACTTTCCAAATGTCGTGTGCCTTGTGAAGGTTGTTTGCTACCATCCATGTATTCTGCGAGGCCACTGACATACGTGGACTATGGGACAAACATAAGGACGCTCTAGGTGAAGACTTCAGCCGGGACAACAGCAACACATCGACGGTGGAGCAAATGGTGCTCAGAGACATGCGGGATATGCTTCACTCGATGGGGAAAGATATCAGAGATTATGGTCTGCCACCTATTTGTGATGAGGGTCCAAGCTCTATTGACATGATGAAAGAGGTTAGAGAGGAACAGAATGTCTCTGTAGACCAAGACCACTTAGATATTTTTGATTCTCTTAACAAGGAGCAGAGCGAAGGGTTTGATGAAATCATTCAGCATGTCTTTGCCAATAAGAGCCAGGTTTTTTTGGATGGTCCAGGAGGCACGGGCAAGACATTCCTATACAAGGCCCTCCTTTCTAGAGTTCGGTCCAGAGGATTAATTGCCATTGCAACAGCCACATCTGGTATATCAGCATCAATATTGCCCGGAGGACGCACTGCACACTCCAGGTTTAAAATTCCAATTAAAATTGGGGGACAACAGCATGTGCAGCTTTACAAAACAAAGTGGCACTGCAGAGTTGCTTCGTAGGGCAGCTTTGATTATTTGGGATGAAGTTGCCATGACCAAGCGTCAGTGCGTCGAGACACTTGATAGGTCCCTCCAGGATATCATGGAATGTGCTTTGCCATTTGGAGGAAAGGTCATGGTATTTGGTGGAGACTTCAGACAGGTCCTCCCTGTGGTGACACGTGGGACAAGAGCACAGGTAACTGATGCTACTTTGCAAAGATCCTATTTGTGGGATAAAATAAGGAAGATAAGATTGTCATGTAACATGAGAGCATAGTCAGACCCTTGGTTTTTTTGAGTACCTGCTACGAATTGGAAATGGAACCGAGGAAACGATTGGAGATGATTATGTTCGACTCCCTGATGACATTGTGATTGGTTATACTGACACGGAGGTAGCAGTCAACAAACTCATTCAAGATGTTTTCCCATCAATTGAAGAAGATGCAACATCAGCCACCTATATGAGCTCTCGTGCCATTCTATCCACAAAAAAATGAACATGTTGATCGGCTGAATGCAATGATGATTGAGAGGTTTCCAGGTGAGGAAAAGGTTTACCACAGCTTTGACACTGTTGTTGACGATCCTCAGAATCACTTTCCTATTGATTTTTTGAACTCAATAACTCCAAATGGCCTTCCCCCGCATGAGCTGAAGCTAAAAATCAACTGTCCTGTGATTCTTCTCCGCAATCTTGATCCGAACAATGGCTTGTGCAATGGAACAAGGCTTATGGTCAGAGCATTGCAAGACAATGCAATTGATGCTGAGATCGTTGCTGGACAGCATGCGCTGAAAAGGGTGTTCATACCAAGGTTCCCTTTGTCTCCCTCGGATGATATTTCTCTTCCTTTCAAGTTCAAGAGAAAACAATTCCCAGTGCGGTTGAGTTTTGCCAAAATTCTTGTTGTTGATCTTGACACCCCCCTTGATAAACCAACATAGAGCTGTCCATTGCGAGAA